>JAVRXN010000008.1:39903854-40193854 GCA_033556935.1 Timema podura
AAAATTTGAGAGAGTCAATCATTAATAATTTATCAGTGTAGCGCTAAACTTGATAATAATCCTCTAATGAAGAGTACAACACGAAATTTGTTATTAATATTATAATTTACTAAAAGCAAATAATAAGAATATCAACAAATAGTGATTATTAAGAGGGAAAAAGTCTCAACGTTATAACAATTATTATATAAATAGTTTTTAATTACTCAATCAACTAGGTAAAATAGATAGTTATTCAGATTTCGAACATTCGAACTTAAACGCTACTCTAGAGTATAGCTAGTTATTTCTCATTCTAAATATAAATTTACCACTAAGCCATAATAACGCGCTATGTGTGTGGTATTGTTAACATATTTTGTTTACGGCACATTATTTAAAAATAAATTCTTACTAATTATTGAAATAGTAATAGTAAAAATTATAAAATAGATTTAAACCTAAACAAGGTTTGAGCAACAAGGCGAGAGGCGCGCAACTTAAATTTGGGTAGTTTCATTAATGCCCTCTTTCAACACTTCACTACTTAATGTGATTGTATTAGGTATTTATAATAATTACCGTATATTTATCATTTAATAATATTACCAATAATAATTTAATAAAATGAAATTTGGCTACTGAGACGTAACAATAAAACTAGTAGGGATTTTAACATTGATTTAATTGGTTTAGTTTCTTGAAGGGGGGAGCCCCCCTCCTGGATCCAACCCTGATACAGCAATGATCTATCTCGCTCATTTTAGACTCAATAGTCAATAATTACCTATTTTATTGGTCAAAATTTACAAAAGAAAAATTTAATAGCAATGCGATAACCATAAGAAGTGTATCTCCTAATAAAATGCCGACAATTTTAACAGGAAGTAAATATCTTAATATGAAGAGCTGACCCTTGGGGAACCAATATAGACATTTTTTATTGGTCTAAATATAAAAATGAAGACGTTAACTCTTTAAAAATTAAATTATAAAATTTAAAACCATGAGTCAAAAGTTTTAGGTATATATTTATCGGGTTCGCTAGTGTATATTATATTATGAATTTTGAGTATATTTATCAATTTTTAAACGATAGAGCGAAAAAGTCCGTGCGGAACTACATACCATTTATTTTAATTAGCCTACATGAATACATCTTATTAAGTTTGGATACTGAAATATGTTATGCCTACAATAGTGAGTGGAAGTATAATGTTATTTGTTCAAACAGGTAAGATCTAGAATTAAACTAATAACAAGTGTCAGTAAGAATTTTTGATAGTAAAACATGTAATATTTAAATCAACCCTTACCAGTTATCTTAAAGATAATACATACAGAAACACATGAGTAGTTCCCAAAAGATTACATTTTTTGTGCAGTTTTGTATTGGTAGCTCAATCTTGACCAGATTTTATTTCTAAAGTATAATAGAAATTAAACATAAAGAGCTATTTTAATAATAGCCATTTAATTTATTATACTAACCTTATTTTTACCTTAAAATAATTACTTAGTAAACAAATTTTTTAACATGAGTACCGAAAATATTTTAGAGTACATAATCAACTATCAAATCACAACCTATTTTATCATATTTAAATTTATTTTTTAATGTAACTTTATTTAAAATAATTTTGGTGTAGATTTCAGTGACTAATGCTCTAATAAATAAAAACGATAGTAAGAGATGATAAACATTTTACAAAAAAAAATTTTGGATCCCAATTAGATTATGATGAAACATAAATATAGAGTAGCCATAATCGAGTGAAGGTTATTAGTACTTTTATATTATCATGTTAATACTTATTGTTATTTATCTATGATCTAACGTGCTCACAATCTATTTTATTATATGTAAATATACTCTACCAGGGCCGCTAGGAGGGTTCATAGGGAATGAATTAGTGGAACATTATATGTACACTTTCACCCCAAATATTTAAATAAAATTATTTGTTTCGCTATATTTTATTAACATAATATGTAAACTGTCTACAATAGAAAAATGTAAAAGCCACCTAAATATTACTTTCCTACATTATTTTTATTTTTATAATTCCATTATACTATTTCTTTTGAATAAATTATATTGGTGGACTTATAGTAACTTTATAATAGCCTTATCGGTGTTTAGGTACACTAAATGTAAAGCTCGTCTACTCTTGCCTGAAGTTTATGAAGAGATGGCAGTTTATATCTCAGCTGGATGTATAGACAGTGTTTTATGGCTTTCCATCCTCCCTTCAAGATAATTCAGGTACATACTCGTACCTTCTTACTGATACCTTTTTCATCCCAATCGCATTAATGTAAAAATGCAGATATCTTGGACGGGAACGCAGTACAAAACTATGCTTTATGTTAGTAACTACATCAGGAGGAACGCAGAATAAGTGTCAGGTTAATCTAGTTTAGAATTAGTTCCCGGTAGCTCTAAGATATATGGTTTTTCATATTCCCTTCTACGAATATGTGGATACAATAAAAGGGCTTGGGGCGGTGACGTGCGATTCCAACAACTGTAGCAGGACTATATAGGTTACTTCCTTAAGAATATTAATAATATTCTTTGTAATCATTTTTTAAAGTTCAAAGTTTGCATCAAATTAGTGCCAAATTAGAATTATTCAATCATACTAATAATAGATATTTTAAAACAACGTTAAAATAAATATTTTGTGACATAGAATTTTATTTCTCAAAGCCCTTAAATTCCTTTTAGGTAATTTGACCATCAACATTTTATTGCATAATTTTACCACGTGTATAATTAATTATAAGTTATAAATATTTATTCAATGATTTTTAATCATTAAATTTCATGAGTTTAAAATGGTCAAAACTTGCTATCTTATGCTTTTTGCGTACCATTGTTAAGGTAAAGTAATTTTATTTATATACATAGCTGAAATTTTGTATAACTAGGCATTCATATGAAGTTTACAGAATTAAATATTAATAATATTAGTGAAATTTCAGTGAAATATTTAGATTATTAAAATTAATATGCTGTATAATATTAATATTATTAGTATTTCATTCTGTAAACATCATATAATTTTCTAGTTTTATTAAATTTAGTCCCCATACATTAATTACCTTGCCTTATCAATGGTAGGCAAAAAGCATAAAATAATTAGTTTGACCCCTTTTAGCTGGTGAACTATAATTATTTGAAATAATTGAATCACTATTTATAGTTTATAACTAAACGCTTGTTAAAATAACTGTGCATTAAACTTTGATGGGCGAATGACCTTAAGTTGGCTCCTCCTAATTCCAGCCTCTACTAGCGTATACAAAGTTCGTATGTCACCCTTGGACGGGTAGTAAGACACGACAAGAGAAATTATGTTGCTGAAGGCTCTGCACACGATCATAGCTCGAGAGGACCCACGTGGTTTAGGCGGTTCCTCTGGTAAACATGTCGGCGGGTGCGTTCATCACTGAGACCTGTTCGAGACCGGGTTGATACATTAGGGCAGGTGTTTTCAAGAGGATCTCTTTTATATAGGAAGAAAGAGGAGAGAGGACAACCACTGGTGTGAGGTGCATGTGGAAGGTGGATTAACACCTTGACTTTTTTGGGGAGGGGGATCTAAGTACAGTTATGATCAAAAACATTTTTTGGGCTCCGGTTCCTTTTAAATAATAAATTTTCTTAAAAGAATTGTTAAGTGGCTGAGTAACTAATCATAAGACATGAAAAATTACTTATGGTATTAATGACTTGCGAGCTCATAATTTACAAACTATCGTATGTAAATATTATTATTTTTGTACAAACTAGTAGTGAGATAATTTATTACGGAAGGTAGCGTTGCAAGCAATTTTACAGAAAACATATTATAATATTAGTTTATGTTGTCAAGTTAGTTATGAAGTGATAACAATATAAAACAAAACAGTATTATTTAAATATCTGATTTGTTTGAAATAATGTGCTTTTAGGCATTCATATTTTTTTAATGAATTAAACTAATATTAATTATCAGTGGATTTGTATCAAAATAGCATCAAGATTTTTACATTGAAATAATTTTACTTTAATATCCATTATATTATTAACACAATTATTATGTATTTAATAAATATCAATAATCATAAAATAAATCCCACATTTTGATTTAGATAAGAAAGGAATCCTTGGACAGCTATACAAATTGTACAGCCAAATTTCGTATTTAAACTCAATGTATTTGATCTGTAACTGTCAATTTTCAAATTCAATGTAAATGTTTTACATTTTTAATTTAATCTAACTCTTTTTATAATTTCTCATTGAAGATGATAACTTTAAAAAACTAAGATTATAATAAAATAAGATAAATATTGTTATTGCAATTAGAGTTTTATAAACATAAATTTAGATTAAAGGTTATTATGACTTTTTAAATCATCAGGTCTCTGTTTTTTCAATATATATATATGGTCAATTTTTTCACAATCGATTTTACTAAAGTGAGTGAAATAAATTCTACCAGGCCACTTGACGAGATCACATGGCCTAGAGTAGTGGACCGATACAACAATATTAGTAATAAAGTAAAATATTGTAAAGTTGATCGGAAAAACATGTTATTATTATATCCGACCTGTTTGACCCGTTCTTCGCATGGTTAAGATGCAACAAAGTTTTGTAAAATTATAGCAATTAACATTTTGTTGCCCACTTTATGATAGTTCCTTGTTGTACAATCCTGAGATAATTATGGCAACCACAAAACCATCACGTTACTTAATCAATTAAAATTAATTAATTATTTTAAGAAAAAATATTATCATGTCTACATAATGAGTGCACAAATAAACGCAATCCACTAACAGCGCAATCTTGATGCACATCATAAAGAAGATAAACGAATTAAATAGGAATTGATACAAACATATTTGAGAAAAGAGAGAGAGGATTTATTCAATAAAACTCTAGATCTGCCTTTTATTTCTGTACATCCGTTTGTTTGTTGCCAGTAAATTAAAATAAATGGTACGGCGCACCGCACAGACTTTCTCTCTCTTTCTATAAACTCGTAAGATTTCTGAACGGAATAATGTACATTGTATCATCACCACTCCACATAAGAACACGCATAAAATAATATACAATGATATAGAATCAATGAGAAAAGAGGCGCATCTTTGTCCACCTAAGAGCATTTCAAACAGTTTAATGGCTTCCACATGGGTCAACACTTCGTATTAAAATTTCGATTTCTGGTTAAAATTTTAACATTTTATAAGGTGTTGCAGATCTTCAAGTCATCGCATTGATATTTAATTATTCATGTATACATTTTGACCAATAAAAAATGTAAATATTGACTATTGAGTCTAAAATGGAGATAGATCATTGCTATGCAAACATTTCTCCTAAGAGATTTAAGGAAAAATAACATTCTTTTTTAGATACTTATATTTAATTACTCTATGTCATTGGAGAATTATTTCGTTAAGACTTAAGTAGTATATGTTTACAACTAAAGCTCACAAAATTGTATTAATATATTTGCAAATATCTCAGAAACTGCTGCTTTTATAAAAATATATGTCAAATAAAAGTTTTTTATTTCTAATAGTCCTACAATTTTGCAATGATAAGTTGTTTAGTTTCTCCAATAGTTGTGGAGATACGGAAATTAACGCTTCTGTAATATACCCTAAAAATCATTTTCATAGGAAAATGAAAATAAATGGTACGGCACACCGCACAGACTTTCTCTCTCTTTCTATAAATTCGTAAGATTTCTGAACGGAATAATGTACATTGTATCATCACCAATCCACATAAGAACACGCATAAAATAATATACAATGATATAGAATCAATGAGAAAAGAGGCGCATCTTTGTCCACCTAAGAACACTTCAAACAGTATAATGTCTTCCACAAGGGTCAACACTTCGTATTAAAATTTCGATTTCTGGTTAAAATTTTAACATTTTAAAAGGTGTTGCAGATCTTCAAGTCATCGCATTGATATTTAATTATTCATTTATACATTTTGACTAATAAAAAATTAAATATTGACTATTGAGTCTAAAATGGAGATAGATCATTGCTATGCAAACATTTCTTCTAAGAGATTTAAGGAAAAATAACATACTTTTTTTAGATACTTACTTATATTTAATTACTCTATGGCATTGGAGTATTATTGCGTTAAGACTTAAGTAGTATATGTTTACAACTAAAGCTCACAAAATTGTATTAATATATTTGCAAATATCTCAGAAACTGCTGTTTTTATAAAAATATATGTCAAATAAAAAATTTTTTCATTTCTAATAGTCCTACAATTTTGCAATGATAAGTTGTTTAGTTTCTCCAATAGTTGTGGAGATACGGAAATTAACGCTTCTGTAATGTACCCTAAAAATCATTTTCATAGGAAAATGAAAATAGCCAGTTTATTTATAATCTTAATCAACGCCTAGATACGAATTTTAATCAAAATCGTTTAAGCAGATTTTGAGAAAACCAAATTTTTCTCTTTTCGTCCTTCAGTAAACTACCCTTAATTTTAAGTTTTTATAGACACACAGAGAACGGCATTGCAAAGACTATTTTTTAGGGTTCGGGGGGTCATGAGACGTTGACATCCATCAACATTTCAGGTTAGTTTTTTTTTTTTACGGTCGCAATACTTAAACTTTAATGTCCAAAAAGTTAAAAAAATTCATATAATTGCGTATATATTGAAAGTTATTGATTTTATAAAAATATGTTTCGAATAAAATATCTGTATTATAATAATATATACATATTTGTAATGCTAAGTAATTTCATATTTCAAATAGTTTCGGAGCTATTTAAAAAAATGTTAATTTACGCATCAGACCGGAGCCCTTAAAACGATTTTGCCGAAATATTGAGAGTAGCCATTTTGTTTGGAATATTTATTTATGTTCATAAATGAAATTTAATCAAAATCGTTAGAGCCGATTTTGAGAAAATCGACTTTTTCTCTTTTTGCCCTTCAGTAAACTACCCTTAATTTTAAGTTTTAATAGACACACAGACAGACGGCATTGCAAAGACTATTTTTAAGGGTTCGGGGGGTCATGAGACGTCGACATCCATCAACATTTCAGGTTAGTTTTTCTTACGGTCGCAATACTTAAGCTTTAATGCCCAAAAAGTTAAAAATATATATATAATTGCGTATATATTGAAAGTTATTGATTTTATAAAAATATGTTTCGAATAAAATATTTGTATTATAAATATATATACATATTTATAATGCTAAGTAATTTCATATCTCAAATATTTTCGGAGCTATTATAAAAAATGTTAATTTACGCATCAGACCGAAGCCCTTAAAACGATTTTGCCGAAATATTGAGAGTAGCCATTTTGTTTGGAATATTTATTTATGTTCATAAATGAAATTTAATCAAAATCGTTAGAGCCGATTTTGAGAAAATCGACTTTTTCTCTTTTTGCCCTTCAGTAAACTACCCTTAATTTTAGGGTAGATATCCAATTCCAAAAACCCCTCGGGGCAACCCTATGAAAACCCTAGATATCAAGTTTCAGCTCAATCGGTAAAATAGTTTAGGCTCTAGTTGGAGGTACAGACAGACAGACAGACAGACAGACAGATAGACAGACAGACAGACAGACAGACAGACAGACAGGCGGAAATTCAAAAACCACTTTTTCGGATTCAGGAAGTCATGAAACGTCAAAATTCATCAAAATCTCGAGTTCGATTTTTTTGACGATCACAATACTTTCTCTACCTGTAAGATAGAGAGAAAGTAATAGCCAGTTTATTTATAATCTTAATCAACGCCTAGATACGAATTTTATACAAAATCGTTTGAGCAGATTTGAGAAAACCAATTTTTTTCTCTTTTCGCCCTTCAGTAAACTACCCTTAATTTTAAGTTTTTATAGACACACAGACAGACGGCATTGCAAAGACTATTTTTTAGGGTTCGGGGGGTCATGAGACGTCGACATCCATCAACATTTCAGGTTAGTTTTTTTTTACGCTCTTAATACTTAAACTTTAATGTCCAAAAAGTTAAAAAATTCATATAATTCTGTATAGATTGAAAGTTATTGATTTTATAAAAATATGTTTCGAATAAAATAACTGTATTATAAATATATATACATATTTGTAATGCTAGGTAATTTCATACCTCAAATATTTTCGGAGCTATTTAAAAAAATGTTAATTGACGCATCAGACCGGAGCCCTTAAAGCCATTTTGCCGAAATATTGAGGGTAGCCATTTTGTTTGGAATATTAATTAATGTTTATAAATGAAATTTAATCAAAATCGTTTAAGCCGATTTTGAGAAAATCGACTTTTTCTCTTTTTGCCCTTCAGTAAACTACCCTTAATTTTAAATTTTAATAGACACACAGACAGACGGCATTGCAAAGACTATTTTTTAGGGTTCGGGGGGTCATGAGACGTCGAAATCCATCAACATTTCAGGTTAGTTTTTTTTACGATCGCAATACTTAAGCTTTAATGTCCAAAAAGCTAAAAATATATATATAATTGCGTATAGATTGAAATATTTTGATTTTATAAAAATATTTTTCGAATAAAATATTTGTATTATAAATATATATACATATTTGTAATGCTAAGTAATTTCATATCTCAAATAGTTTCGGAGCTTTTATAAAAAATGTTAATTTACGCATCAGACCGGAGCCCTTAAAGCGATTTTGCCGAAATATTGAGAGTAGCCATTTTGTTTGGAATATTTATTAATGTTTATAAATAAAATTTAATCAAAATCGTTAGAGCCGATTTTGAGAAAATTGACTTTTTCTCTTTTTTCCCTTCAGTAAACTACCCTTAATTTTAGGGGTAGATATCCAATTCCAAAAACCCCTCGGGGCAACCCTATGAAAACCCTAGATATCAAGTTTCAGCTCAATCGGTAAAATAGTTTAGGCTCTAGTTGGAGGTACAGACAGACAGACAGACAGACGGAAATTCAAAAACACTTTTTCGGATTCAGGAAGTCATGAAACGTCAAAATTCATCAAAATCTCGATTTCGATTTTTTTGACGATCACCATACTTTCTCTACCTGTAAGATAGAGAGAAAGTAAAAAGTATTCATTGGATCGATATGGGACATTTTCTTTAGTAGGCCTACTCATTATTCAGGAAACATAGTAAGCTATACACCATCACGCTATTTCATCAGCGAGCGAAACAGATTTAGGGTGGTTACATTTGCATCTTAGATATGTGACATTATTCCAGTATGTTAACATGTAATGTACACAACTTCCGTGTAAGTCTCTTTGGAGACAAGGGGTTTGGAGATATATATAAACCAATTATTTTATATTTCCTGACAACGAGCCTTTATGAATGGAAGCAAACATCCTACTACTACTACTAAAAATAATAATAAAATAATAATAATAAATTTATTCCGTCTGTTTGTTTATATTGTTGCTCAATCACGCCCAAACCATTGTACTGATTGTGCTGAAATTTCTTGTGGATGTATAACTTAGACGTCCGGTTACCATGTAGATTATATTTGTTTTACTAAGATCTAATAATGCTTATGTTTTTTCTAATATAATACCGTAGGTCACATGATCAATAATTTTATATTCCTAGTGAATAAAGAATTCATTTTCCTTCCTTAGTTAATAGTCAAATCAACCGCAATCCAAAGATTAGTTACGCCTTTTAAATCAACATATAAAGTAATGTGAGTTGCTATGTTTAGACATTAGCAGGTAAATTGTGTTTCTTTAACAAAAAAAACCTACCCATTATTAAATATTTGTAATTTATAGGTGGAGATTGGTGAAATAGTTTTTTTTAAATTTATAAAGCCTTTTGAAAAACTGAGAAGTTGTATAAGTTTGATATTTGTCATGCCTATAAAAAATCCACTACCAAAACTCTGAAAAAAAAAATTCAAATTCAAATTAATTGTCGAAAAATGGGGAAAAGAAACCTCCCCAAGAATTTCTTATACAAATAGAATGAAACACTTTCCGAATGGTGGAAAATTGAAATATTTACAAACATTTAGAGGGTCAACTTTAAATAACTATAAGAGTATATATATTTACAATTTAAAATCAATGGTCAATGGAATTTGGGAAGTGGTAGGAGTGTGGCTTGGAGATTTCAAAAACATTAACAAAACTACTTTTTGTTATGTTAGAAAATTAAAATTTTTAATAAAGTTAAATTGAATACTTCAGGGAACTAGAAAAGAATGAAAGATATTTAATTTTAAAAATAAGATTAGGTTAATAGGAGTTATGGGTCAAAATTTACAAGCTAATATAACAAACAGTTTCCATGCATTAGAAAATACAATATTTACAATTGTGTGCGGGGAACCCACCCCCACCCTCAAATAATGAAAATTTAAATTTGAAAATAGGACCCAAGAAGTGAAAAAATCTCAAAATTTATTAGAAATAACAACATTTTATTTTGAAGGAAAATTTACATTTGATTGGTAATTTCAAGCCTAATCTGTCTCCTTCACAATATATTATTCCATTTACTTCAATATTACCCTTTTAAAAATTAACGGCTTCTTTCCTGGTCATATATGTGTCACATTTCCATTTGTTGGAAAATGATTGAAAGTGGTAATATTTTAGTGACCCCCAAAATCTGGGAGATGCATTTCAACTAAAGTCTCTATATTAGATAATATACTTACTCAATGAAAGTACAAAACCGTTGCTCAGTTGAAGATTTCATTATAAAAAAAGTTGTTTGAATATAGTTTTTGGTATTTTGTTCTCCATGTGAAATTTTGGTTATTAAGTATTCCTGTAGCCTTTTTAGTTAGAGGCTATCTCTCTGTAAAATTTCAGATTCCTAGGTCTTCTGGTCACTTTGAGGTCCTTCAAAGGAATATTTGGCTACCACGTATGCCTGCACCCTTTTGAGTTAGGGGCTACCGTAGCTAAGAATCTCAGCTTCCTAGATCTTTGGGACTTCGAGATTCTGTCGAGCTTAGCTTTTTTTGGAAACCCCCTCTCAGTTTGAGACCCCGATGGAAATTATTGGTCAAAATGTATTACTACACTCTTTTGGGTTTGTGAACACTTGCCTGCGAAATTTCAGCCTCCTAGGTCGTTTGAATTTCAAGATTTTTTAGATGGACAGAGGAATTGTTAGTCATTTTAAACAAGATGCTCTTTGTTAAACTATAATGCTTTATTTTCCAGTATGGTTTTAAAGGTTTTGAAATCTCAATTCCTAAGTTCTGCCTCCAACCCCCATCACCGGTCATACTAATCATTGTTTAAGAATTACACATTTTCAGACTCTTGTGGTTATTTACTCACCTCGGTGGCTTAGTTAGCTAACGCGCTGTTATCGTGTTGAGCTAAACTGCCCAACACGAGGAGATAGAGGTTCAAATCTTGATCGGGTGAAATGGGGGTGGTTTTTACTAAATGGTTTTTTACTCTCCCTCCGAGAAAATGCGGGCTCACTTCTTCTAAATCCAACCTTACCTATTCCTAACACATTAACGTAATTAGTATTAAATAATATAGTATGAACGGGTAGTAATACATGGTTCTAAATTAAATATGGCTATTTAAGGTTGTCCCTCTAAATTTATGTAAATATTTAAATCTAGTACAATACTTGAGGTTTTTTTTCCATACCAGCAGGCAACGTCTCTATGTAAACGGCGCTAGTGGTTTTATCATCAGGAGCTAGCGTAGGTGGCTGCTGGAACTATCATGGTAAGAGTCACATTCATTTGTTCATGTGAGAAGCACTTGTTGAGGAGATGAATGCCTGCCACATTCAGGGTTTGCCCTTCGCTGTATTTATGGTCATCGCATAGTAAACCTTGATAGAACATAGCATGCATTTTAACCGGAAGGGCAGGTCTAGTGGAATCATGGGTATCAATGGTATCCCGTAGTGCATTCTGTCATTTTGTAAACTGTATATTTGTGTGTCTATCTACACAGTTTAGCTGAGTTATAATTACGTAGAAAAATAATGGGTGCTCAATATTTAGCTAAAGGGCGTGTATGAGTAAAACAAATGGACTCAGGGAATTAAATACTACAGAGGAGTGCCTATAGACGTGTAGGTGCTGGTTGGCGCTTCCAACTGGTATTGAAACCGTCCATTTTACTAATAATAATAATACTTAGCACCACGTCTTACTACCCGTTCGGGTTATACGCTTAAGTACAAATTACACTAATGGGTTAGGAATTGGGAAGGTTGAATTTAGAGGAAGTGAACCCGCATTTGCGTGGAGGGAGAGTGGAAAACAATTTAGGAAAAACCACCCTCAGTTCACCCGACCGAGATTCGAACCTCGATGTCCCCATCCGCGGCAGTCGAGCTCAACACGACTGGCGCGTTAGCTAACTACGCCACCGAGGCGGGTTCATTTAACTAACCGATTCATTTTTGGAACTAGAATAGTTTGCTCCTGGAACGATTATTTTGCAAAAGACTTATATCGGGATGAATAAAATTGACTAAATCCTTTACATCCTTGACCACGACAAATCTCTAGAAGTTATTCAGGAATCGTTGCTTTCGTGCTCTGCGAAAAGTAAATTGCCTGGTTTTAGAAATATATATATATATATATAAATAAAAAACACATTATATACAAAATGGTTAGATCGCCATTGATCAAAAAATAAACAGAAAAAACCAGACAACATTCAATTTTTACTACATTCTTAGTAAGATGTTGGTTTTTATCATAAGATACTAAATTCCATGGAGATGGAGGGATTTGGTTGGCCTGATGGTATATTCTGACAGTGCTCCACGAAAAATAAAGAATACCGCAGAGGAAGTCCCGTCTTGATAAGATGAGTACTCTTTGAGTTTACTGGAAACCAACAAAATATGTACAGACAGATTTAATATTTTATTAAATATATATATGTATATTAGCATCACAATATTACAAAGAAGACCGTGGTCCTCCAAGCTGTGTCTACATAATTCGTTTAATTATATTGATTTGCCGCTGCTAGCTAGGCACTAATTTATTATTCAATTATTAACTCAGTATGGCAATGCTAATGGATCCACTTTAATATAATCTTTAGTTTTAATATTAATTTAGTTTTAAACTTTCTTGTATTCCTATATAAAGTTAAAATTTTCTACCATATAAAGATTTTTTTTCTTATCAATTTTCCAACCCCTATTTTTTAATTTAAATCTCTCCAGCTTCTTTGATTAATGTGGTGGAGATTGGGGTTGGAGATTTTACTAACTTGGCAATTTAAATTCCTTCCATGATAAAAAAGAGACTTTTATGATATATTTGGAAATATTTTAATCTACTACCTCTACCATCGTCCTTTTTCAGTTTTTACTTCCTCGTTTTAAAATTTTAGAATTTATTTGAATAATTTGTATGGATTTTTGTACTTGCCAAATCGCAATTTGAAACAACACAGAAAACTACTATACTATATTATTTGTGTCGATCTTAAATTTTAATTTGGAAATTCTATATTTTAGACGTAATTTGGTTTTCCGGGAAGGTCTATTGAATTAAATATACAGCTTCCATTTTATATCAAACCAAAAAGTGTGTTTATATTAGTTTTAGAAATTTTGAGCATAAACTTTTTCTCCCACTTACTGCTGATCTATTTTGAAATTAAACGATCAGACTTTAATGGTTGTTTACTGTGGTTCTTCTACCCACCTGAAAAATTTCAATCCTTTACCATACTGAAAACTAATATATTATTTAAGTTTGTGAATTTTGAAATCCCCCGTATTACCAGACATATTTCTAAAGAATATTTACATTTAAAACTTAGTGGAGTAATTCCTCTGAATTTCTGGAAAATTTCAATTTCATGCCTCATTTTTAAAGTTCTTTTTGTACCTTTTCCATACCCCTTAGCCCCCATTTTCACAATTTAATCTCTTCAGTCCTTTATGTTTATTTTTAGTGTTCTTAATACCTTATTACAAAATTTTGGTACATATTAATACAGAAAAGAGGTTTGTTCTTAAAACTTTCACACCTCTACCCCCGTTCTTTAATTTCATTCGTGGAAATTTTACATATCAAGATTTATTTGGCTATCTGGAGTTTTCTATTTTCTTTTCTTAAAAACTTAAGTTTTTTATATAATATAAAATGTTTTTTTAGAACTATTGGTTGCGAGTCTCCCAGACCCTAATTTTTAAATTTCAATATTTTATGGTTATATGTGGCACAGTTTCTACCCCTCTCCACTCTCTTAGGGGCTTCAATTTTAAAAACGCCCAAAAAAGTCTTTCCCATATCTTATTTTCATTTTCAAGGCTATATATTATATCCTCTGGCTCAAATGATATATCAGTACATTTTGAAAACATTTAACCCCCTTATTTTGTTTTATCTTTCAGGTCAAATTTCGAAGTACCCCCGTCTTATCTATTTCCTGGGCTTTAAAAGTAAACTTCACGCAAAATCTCAAATTTTCTAGCTGAGGGGTTGCGAAAATATGGTGATGAGTGAGTGCGTGAAAGTTCCTTCTAGCATTTATTCTACAACAACTTAGTTTAAAATATTCAAAATCATGACATTTGTATGATAGCTTACTTATTATCTATTTGCTTTAAATAATTTCACGTTCGATACAAGAATTATTAATGGACTCATTTAAGTATTAGGGATTAAAAGGTAAAAGGGAATGCGTGCATTCACATTATTGGGGGTGAGGGGATTATAATAATTCCACGTCTGTCTTAACGAATAATTCTGTTGAATTCTGTCTCAAATAATAATGTTATTTATTTTATTTCATGGATAGTGGAAATATTTGTCGAAATTGATTGCTGCAATTCACATGACTTTCATTAATAGATGGAAAGTGATTTAGTAACTTAAGTGTCTATCGAAAGGTTTCTTCCTGTATGAATCTGACTATAGCTCTTATCTTGCCACCTCTAATGGTTTAGAAGCCAAAGTTAAAATAATTGGGTGAGTTTCAAAATGATTGGCCTAAGCAAGAATTTAATTTCAAATTCCAAGCGATTCATTCAATTCTTATCGGATGATACTCCTCTAATAATTGGCCCAACCCAGAAGCTATTTTATGTTCGGTGTTTGGTAGATACTCACGAAAATAACTTTGACTAAGCATACATATTTTTTTTTGACAAACTGCTCCAAATACATTTTTATATAAAAGTATTGTTGTAAAAATAGTAGTATTAAAAACCCATAAATTTCTTTCAATAATTTATAATGTACCATAAAAATGTGAATATGCTACATTGTAATAGCATTTAGTTTATTAAGTTATTCATGGAATTTATTATCGGTAACTAATTAAAACAAGACGAGAAGGAAATTAAAACGACTACCATGACAGGTCGGCAGATAAACAACCTTATTTCCTGAACTCAAATTACTGAATTATAATGAAAACTCATAATTTTAATATTAATTAAAAATATTAATGGTTTATTAAAAGCTTAACAAACTTATTTATAAGTAGCACACCTAATTACTTAGTCACTTCTATCTAACATCATAAATGACGAGTTTCATTTAGAGGTGAAAGCTTCTCATATCAAACAAAATTGATAAAATAGTTACGTTATAAATCCATACTGCAGTCGAGTAATAAAGTATATTAGAGGCATCCCTCCCTTGAAGGGTAAGTATGATAATAGCATATTTATTAAGGTAATGACAGTTATGAAGCTTCGAAATCAGTAAACCGATCGTCACTTATCTTATAACTTTCTGTTGTGACTTTTTTATTACAATAATGTTTTACTAGCTATTCATCTTATACATATGTACAAAAACGTTATTGTGCTGTGAATGAAGAGTGTTTAATTTGAGATGAAGTCAACCCATATTTGCATGGAGGTAGAGGTTTGAATATCACCGGTACACCCGTCCAGGATCAGAACTCTTATCTCCCTATCATCGGTAATTGAAACCATCTATCGCGAGAGTGATGTCTTAGAATAATCGACCACCAAAATGGGTTTGTGTCCCTTTAAAAATATGTATTTGTTTAAAGAATGTTAGATATACGTTTCTAAACATTTCCTTTGATTTCATCTCTGAGAAACTTCGCGTTAACAATTATTTAAATGAGATCAATTCACCCCTTTATGACATTTGTTTTCATTATAAAACTTAAAACGTTGCTAATCTCATAGAGGCATGTTGATAACTTTCTCCTCAATATTAATGGACACCATATTTTTTTAATTTTTAATAAGGAGCCACTTCTTAAATAACGTGGGATATCTGGAAGCCGTCTCAGAGTTATGTACAGCCCTACGTCCTAAGTAAATGGAGCTTCTTACGGACACTCGGATGGTCCTTGTGATAGGGTTGATAGGTAATCAAAGTTTTTAACTATGTCCTTGGATCAGTTTAACGGTAGAAGAGGGATCGTCCGCTATGTCAGAGGCTGAAGGCTGGACCACCCACGAGGACTGCTCACACTGCTTACAAACACGACAACCAATTGAACTTATTTCTCTCTCTCTCTCTCTCCTTTAAACTGGTACAACTGGGTAATTCACCTGTCTCAGGCATTAACAACGATTGGCATCTTGTTATCTTTCTTGAAGAAAAAACTTCTTTAGTTTTATCGAATAGTTTTTTGTTTAGTTCAGTTATCTATTAGTATTCGATTTTAAGTCAAATCATTTAATGGATCTTGATAAATGATGAGGAATCTTGTCCTAAAAACAGATTTATGTAAGAACCACAACTTTACGGAGCATCTTAAGAATAATAATTAAAATAATGTGAATGGTAATTGGACCGGAGTAGGTAATTGAAGACTTTTTGAGGCTTGACATTAGTTTCTGTCCTATTATTAGCAATGTGTGACAAGAATTAAAATAATGTGAGTGGTAATTTGATTTGAGGAAGTAATTGAAGAGTTATTGAGGTTTGGTTTTAGATAGAGTCGTTTTTATTGCAAAGTGTGATTTGAATTAAAATACCATATATTTTTACATAGCTCAGATATGGTTATTATATAATTAGTTCTCTAAGATTTCAAAAGTTAAAAAATTTGTGTCTCTTTTTGATAAAACGAAGCTAATTAAAGCTCATAATTTTTATTTCAATTAAATAATAGTGAATTTGTAAATCTATAATTCAACTTGTTTTACAGCCTATTTGAATAGAACAAATTATTCATACTATGCACCGAATTTATCTATTAAGAAATTGATTAAGAAGTTAAATTGGTAAAATATTAAATTTCTACATTATGAATTTTACATTTTTCTCTTATGAAGCTCAAATCAGAAATAAAATTTTATTACTTGAGGTACTTAATGTGCTTTTATGGACGGACGGCTTTGTCACCACATGAATTTTAATCCAAATTAAATTCAGAACAGACACAACACAGTCTCATCTCCTTAAAAGGAGAACTCAAAATGTATGTAATAATACATTTATTTGCGATACCGGGAATCAAATATAACATTATGTTGATTTTTAAAGTTTTTGTTATGTGTTGTTGGTATTCTTATTTTACTATTCTTACCAAAGGAAAATGTGTATTTCTCTTTCTTTTCCTTTGATTCAAGTAATTTGACTGATAGTTAAAGTTAAAAATTGTTTTTTAAATAATCTTTCGACCTTTATAAAAGGCAAAATATTTTAATCAGTGTATTTACAAACTCATACTGCATCACAAAATGTATATAGGCCTATTAAAAACTTTGATGATCTTTTAATATTACAAAAAAATTACCATTAAAGAGCCATTTGCTAATAATTGAGTAGGGAAGTCAAATTAAATGAAACATTCTGAATATATAAGTCTTATTTCAGGACAAAGGTTTGATGAACTACACTGGCTTCAGTGAAAGATTAGAATGACTAAATACCAATAATTAGTTAAACCAGTCACATTTAACCATAACTAAACGCTAAGAGTAAATATAATTCCGGAATGATCAAACTCCCTTAAATTTTCTTTCAAGGCTGGAAACTAAATGTATTTGAGTAATCAATTTTATACTATTTTTTTAACATTTATATTATAATAACATTTCTCACATATTTATTACAACATGAAAATTTACAAATATTGTTAGGAACAGGAAATAAAATCCAGATAATATTTTGTAAATTGATGTGTTGGGGTTGATAGTCTGATAGCCTGCTATACCTAAAATTTACCCATCACAGAAATTTTAACAAGGAATAGCTGGAGTTGCAAAGCTTTGTTTTAGCCTTATCCTCCACATCAGGAGTTAAAGGAACTACCTACTGATAAATAATTACATGTATTTGTTTCTATTCATGGCTTAACCCCTACTTTACTTAAGGTAGGCAGCTAGACACACATTTTAGTATTGCAAAATGCATATGTTGGATTAGACGGGGGTTCGTGAGCGTGTGACTATGGATTAATGGTGAAACGTGCTGCTACCTATGAGATTAGTTTGGAATTTCAACGACATTTATTTTCAGTATTACAGTGATCATTATTAGAGCTGTTATATGAACAATGGTATTTATAACATCCATACAAAGCAGCCTTCACAAAAGGGTGATAATATATATTCTACATTCTCACATTAACATATATTATTAGTTACGCTAAAGATTAGGGATTATGAAGGTAGAGTCTAGAGGTAATGTACTTCCATTTGTATAAAAGGAAGCGTGAGAACTCCTTGAACACTACCCTCAATATACTCGAGAACTCCTTGAACACTCCCCTCAGTATACTCGAGAACTCCTTGAACACTCCCCTCAGTATACTCGAGAACTCCTTGAACACTCCCCTCAGTATACTCGAGAACTCCTTGAACACTCCCCTCAGTATACTCGAGAACTCCTTGAACACTACCCTCAGTATACTCGAACAGCAATTTTCCACTCATCCACAGTCCAATATTTGTTGAAAGTTATACCTTAAACCATTTTATATTTATCCATGCACAAGCTACAAATATTTTCACGAGTATTCCCTTAAACCATGTTAAATTTTCAAGTAGATTTAGAAAAAACAAGAAGATTAAATAAGAATGATATGTTTAGTTTTAAAATGTTCTAAGTAAAATTAAATACCATATTTTTTTCCAACAACGACTACCTTACGCATAATGATTTGAAACAAATACTACAAGAATACCATAAAATGAAGTCAAAATAATTGTTGCACATAAAATTAATAAACTTGGCATTAATTTTATTAAAGTTCATTGTCAGTATGTAAACACAATAATTATTATTAACAGTACACAAAACCAAAAAGGATGAATTTTATGAAAATATAAATAATAAATGAAATGATAAATAATTATTTTAATACACCCTACATTAAATTAGGTCGACTGAACATTTGAACAAATAGTGTGTATATCATAAAACGTGTTTAAATAATAATAAATAAAAATTGTTATGGTGCACCAAACATAATTTTATCTTTTATCTTAATATAAGGCCATTTGGACTGTTAAAAACTAATAAAATTTGTGAAATGAAATAATATACATTGTTCCAGATATACTCCACCAAAGAGCATAAATAACATAATATGCATGGTTACAGAAAAATTGATATCTTATCTTTTCAACAAAGAGAGTAAAAATCAATTACACATATTAAGACCTACGTAAAATCTATACATATATATTTACTTATTGCTCAGAAGCTATAGGTTTTATAAAAATATATTTCAGATAAAATATGCCTATTTTAATAGTCCTATAACTTTACAGCTAAAAGTTATTTCGTAACTGAAATTATTGCTGGGATATGATGCAAATTATAAATTACTGCTTATGTAAAGCACCCTCAAATTTTTTTTATGACAATATGAGGATTGCCACTCTATTTGTAATGCAAAAAATAGTTCTAATCATCTTGATGGGGGACACATCCCTTTTATTCGATACGATGGAAGATATAAATATATTTTTAGTGGAAATTAATAAATTATCCTTTACACGATTTAAGGACATACCCATGCTTCTGGGTAGTAAGACGCGGTGCAAAAAAATATAATCAGTGAGATTGCGAAGTAATATTTAGGCTCATCTAGCAAGACTAAATCTAAAGGGAGAGGGGAAATCAACAGGGGCTGACAGCCCAATATTTCTACAAACTTTTGAAATGGAAAACAAATCTCTCTAGGCTAATATTATGAATAATTAACCTAGATCATTTTGAACTCAAAATTTTGAATAAAATAAAAACTTATATTTTAAAAGTTTTGACATTATTTTATAACCAAAAACAAACAAAATATAGGATACCTAAAATAAACTTGCCTTTAAACAACTCTAAGATAAATTTGTAAAAAAAAAATTGTTGAAATAGCGAAAAAAATTTTTTAGCGTAAAATCGGGATATTAAATTTGTTAACAGCCCCAGACCCCCCACAGCGATAGATCCAGCCTTTTCATTTAGTCTAATTTTCCGTAAATGTGGAGGTCAGTGTTTGAAACCCAGCTTGGTGTTTTGAGGACGTCTATTTAGATATATTCTCACAACCTATTCATGCAGATTCGATTACATGTTTTCTATATTCTAACCTCATCATCACTAACTTAATAATTTATTGAAATATTAATGGCCCGTAATCTAGTGAGCTACGGAACGAAAGAAAATTGGTTCAATACCAAAAATGTGATTTAATCGTAACAAAAAACTTGGAAGACGACAGGTTGACGGATATTACTCACCTGTAGTTCAGGTTATGGGGTGAATAAATACGCCCGTGGGCGCCAGGCACGTGCGTCCTCAATTTACACCGCCTCACCTGCCAATCTTTGTACCGGAAGTACGACAACAGAGCACTCTTAAATTCCTTGCAAGAAACTTGACTACAAACAAAGATGCCTTTTTTTGTTTACTTTTTATAAAAGCACAACAAATAGATTTTATTTATAGCCCGTGTTTATTTTGATACCTTAGCTCAGTCAGTAGTACATGACACATTGTGTATGTTAAGTTAATTGCAGCTGAAGAACATGAGCTAAGATGTAGATTTGTGAGCGCATAACTTGAATAATGTTGAACTGTGCAACAAGCAACCGTATCCAACGATTACATAATAATATATTTAAAGCTATCCATAACATTTTAATGGCAATATCTACTCCATTACAAAAAAAAATATCCCACAATCACGGTTGAAACACATCGGACAAGTAAATAATTTTTGTAAACTACAAATAATTGTATATTTAGTACCGTCAATATTATAATAATTGTATTTATAAAATCCAAGATCTTGTTGTACAATATGTTTATCTTAGCTATAAAATTGGTTATAAGATGAAGAGTTAATAATTGTAAACTATAATATAATAAATAATATTTTACTAGAAGCTGAATAGAAAATATATTTCAATGTGGATCTTAGTGTTCACGATCATAATGGGATGAAAATTTTAAAGTCTGAATGTGTTAAATGAATTATTATATATATATATATATATATATATATATATATATATATATAATAATGTATAAGCTATACATGTAATTAAAATAATTTGTTTATATGCTTGTAGATTGGTATTTGCGTCTGTATACCTTAGAGCTTTAAGACCAAGACACCTAGAAAGCTGAACCAATGCATGCCTATGGCCAGTATCATATTAGTTAGGTTTATTACGCCCCAAGGACAACATGGAATTGGTCAATTTAATGAATTGGTTCCATATGGGTATTTTGAAAATGTTTGACATGGCGATTTAACACTCTATATTTGATTTTGGGTTAAAAAATTAATTGTGGGCACTTTACTGATGGCTGATTTTAAAAAAACTGGAAATATTTTTACAATTGCCATAACGGTTTGATTTCAAATGTGTTTGACGGGAGAGTTTGACATGACAAATAATACTGTTTACTTAGTTCAAGTGAGAGGAGGAAAGTGGAAGAAAGTACGAGAGGAAAAATGGTGGAAGGACAGAGGGAGATGGAAGAATTCTACTAAACGGACATGGCCACAGGCTGGAAACAGTTCATGATGAATATTACTTATTTTTGTCTAAGAATTCTATAAATGATCTTTTGTTGATGAGTGATTTTTGATAATGCGAATTATTTTGAAAATGGCTAAAATGATTTTGATTAAAATGCAAATCTGGGGAGTATTTGACATGAACATGACAAAGTTGTGTACTTATTTTTGGGGATAAAACTTTGTATTAGTTAGTTTACTGATTATTTTTATTTATTTGAATATTTAAAAAAATGCTTTAGCATTTAGGTTAAAAATTAGTATCGGGAAAAATTTTACACTATTAATAAAATGTATCTTTATCCATCCGAAAGAAATTAATTTAAGGCTAGTTTACTTAAGAGAATATATAGAAAATTAGCATTGTTTGGAAACTGACCTTGATAATTGAATTCAAGATTTAAATCAGAGAAAAGTTTTTAATGTTAAATAAGAATACATCCTTATTTTTTAAATATAATAAGTAATTTAAGAATAAATTACCAATAATTTATTTGTAAAAATTTTAGTTTTATTAAATATATTTGATCAATTTGGTTCAAAATCTATATATGAAGAGTTATTATAATTATTAAAAAATATGCTTATTTTTATGAGCAAGACATATTTAAGGGTGGTTGACTCAAAACCTATTTTTGAAAATTATTTTTGAAGTCATAGTACACAATATGAGAAAGATTTGTGCGATTATGTCGTTAAATATTTTTTTAAAACTACTTATAAATATTTTGTCTAAAATTGGAACAGTAGGTCGATTTTACATGATAAGTAATTATGTATGAGCTGATTTTGGTAGGAAGGAGAGTATCTGGTAATTACTAAATTTAATAAAACTATTTTATTAAATGAATATGTCAAGACATGCTATATGCAGCTGTGACTTTTTATAGAAATTATCAATACTAATTATTATAAAAGAAGACAAATAATATTCTTAAATGTTGTCCGTTTTCTGTCAGTTTTGGAGGCAAATAAATATGTATACATTTTCTAAACTGCTCTTCCAACAAATCAGAATAAATGTTTATTTTTACAAAAATAATTTATTTAATTGTAAATTACTTTCTAAAGATTATATATAGTTTGAATTTTTTCAAAATTGCCCCTGAGGATGAAGTTTAAAATGGGTGTTTGGGAATAGTTTTTCATGATAAATAAGAATATCACTTTAATTTTACAAATTACTGAGAATCTTTTAGAGGGTATTTTACAGATAATAATTTATTTTTAAATATTTCAAAATTAAAAATATTCAAAGAGTTTGGTTTAAAATTAAAATCTAAAGAGTTTTTTTGTGAGTAACAAAATTATATGTTTATTATTATGAAGTAAGCTTACTTAAGAGTAGTTAACTGAAAACATATTTTGAAAATTTTCTTCGACGCTACCAATAAACAATATGAGAAGGATTGTGCAATGGATTTGTACCATTTATTTGCTAATACAATCAATATATTGTGAAAATACGGGCTAAGACTACAAAGAACTTTGCAACGATCTAATATTACTAAATTATTTTGTATTGTTTTAAATTTGTATAATTTGTTGCTTGATATTGAGGAGTGTCAATGTTAAAATTCTATCTGAGAAATAATAGACTCGTCTTTATGCATTTACTTAGATATAACGTACAGTGTCCTAAAGGAAGCTCTATACGTAGAGTGCAATATCCTAACACTGTTATTTCATATAGGCATGACAATTATGAAGCTTCCTAACTACTAAAACAATCATCAACACTCTTAAAATTGTATATTGTAAAATTGTTAAATCATTACCTTATCTTTTTCAAAAGGTTAGTTTGACTATTCTAACTTTTTTATTTATGAACTGTAACATTCTGGTGGAAATGTCGTTGAATGTGATGTGAATTCACTAAAATTGATACATCTTAAAGTGTTCCCTATAGAAAAATACTAATAAATCTCGTCTTCATTTTGGCGTGAAATATATTGAGAAATAACACCATCTTAAATATAGTGAGATTTTGTGTGATTTATCTCAGCGCTCCAGTAGGCAGCCTCCTTAACATTCTACTCATCTTAAATTTTAATCTAGGGTCTAATCAACTTGCTTACAAAACGTACAGTAAATTAATTCTATACTAGTTTGACATATGACAACGTTGCCTTTGGCCCGTGTTCTCGTCGTCCATAATTTAATTTTGATGGAGAAGTGATTTTTTTTATCTACAAACTCCAAAACTCTTTTAATGAATTCACTTGAAATCCGGAATGTAGTTCCCATTTTTTATACACACCAATTAATAAAACATCAGTTATCGATGGTTCATCACACATCTTTTTATGTAAACAAATATTTATTTTATTTTTGGTGCCCATATTTGCTACCTTCTTTAAATTAAATAACATATCCCTGATTTGGAAATCTAAGCAGCTTGTTGACAGAGTAAAAAAAAAAAATTGATATAAGTAATCCACTTGTAAACTCGGTTGTTTACAAGGTCCAATATAGCGGTTTATAGCAGTTGACATACAACCATTATGTTTAATTAAAAACCCATATGCTTGAAATCTCTATGCCTACAACTTGTCATGTGTACCGTTTAACCCAACTAGTCATTACTACAACTACGTGATATTTCATGTTGTATTTGTTTATGGCCTTGAGGGGTTGGAAAGGTTTGGAGGAGGGGGAGAGTTTGAAAGGACCATCTTAAGAGTTGTAGGAAAAGGTACATCAGAGACAGAGATTCTGTGAGGACCCATGAAACGAGAGGTATTTAATTGCCGCCAGAAGCTGGGCTTGTGGTGTGTTTTTTTTCAACTGGTCTGGAATTGTATCAGGACCACCGGGTATGTCGCCGTACTGGAGACGATCTGTAAATAGTATTATCATCGTAAAACATCATGATTTGAGGTTCGTGAAACAACAAACTATGTTCTTTGGGATTTTTTTTTAAATCATGTTTTTTTAATATTATAACTATTGAAGATTTATTCCAATAGAAATATGGGTAATTTAGACGTTTCTAACTTTAGTCTTGACGTCCCTGACAATCCTATTAATTGATATACTGATATCATAGATCACGTGACCACTGTTTTGGATGTGGTGAAAAATAAAGAGTTTACAAATGTTTATAGGTCGCTAATCTCTGAGATATACCTTAATTTTAATTATTATCACTAGTCTTAATTTATATTCTACCTTTTAGGACCTTATTTTTTTACTTTTATATAAGTCCAAAGCCTCAATGCAAGATCATTCATTGTATGAGTCATCCAAACCTTTCTCTAAAAACAGATGATAGAGAACAGCACTTATTTTTAAATAATTAGGAAACGACAGCGTTTGATACCTGTATCTTAGATCTAAGTATAGGGTACTATCAGCTAATGACTTTAAGAACTGACTTACATTTAGAACAGGCCAAACACCCATTGACACACCATAAATTCATCAAAGCCGACTGCTTAAGAGAGAGACCCAGTTTCCCCAATGAAAAATATTTAGATCATGTCTGGAACTGCACTTAAGAGCTTTAACTTGGAATATAGTGGTTTTATCCATTGATATAAGTTAAAAAAAATGTAGCCACAGTTGGAATTCTGGTGTTTGATTGATGGTCCACACACACACACACACACACACACAACTTTTAAATTATCTATCTAAGCGGATAGTTGTAGATTTTATCTTATCAATTAAAATGAATTTCACATAAATAATTTAAATATTCATTAAATAAAATTTATATTTATGTTTAATAAGCTTTAATTTCAATTTTTAATGTTCTCTAAATCTATATAAGCCACTTTTATTCTGAGAATTTAAACAGAAAATAATATTTGATAGTCAACTATTTTTATTCTGATAAACTAACAACATAATTATAATGATTATAATATCGATAATTAAGTGGATATACGCGTGTGTTAATGAGACAAGAATATCGAAATTAAATTGATTTCTCAAAACTGTATTCTTAAGCTTTTTGGTCACAGAGTTAATTAATTTTGGGCTATTAATTTTAAACAAATCAGGAGGCAGGAAAATTTAATCTTAAAATATTTGCTTATATAATGGCCCTTAGGTTTTGTGCAAAAAACTTATTATGATGCATTTCAATGAACGGCAAAATTAATAACATTTATTATTACAATAGTAATAATTATTAATCAAATATTTCTTACTATTATTATATCTGTCTCTTTATGTCTTGTTTCCCGCTGTTGTTTCAAAATAATTCCCCAAACTCTCCCCTTGCAAGTAAGGTTACAATTCTACTTAATTTTAACTTTTCTAATCCTTAGCTTGTTGGTGTAATTATGCAGATGGTCTGGATGGGGGTAAGACTTTCAAGAGAGAGAGAGCACATTGAGAACCCCCTTTCCCCAAATTTATCATTCTCAATCCCTGGTGGGTGGCTACATGGTCTAAGTCATCAGGCTCACAATATAATTGAATGTGCTGTAAGGAAGTAGAGGTTGCAATCTAGTTCGGGTGAGCCATGCCACTCTCGTGAATGGCCGAAAATGAGGAGATCGGTGTTATTTTTATTTAACACCGCGTCTTACTACCCGTTTGGGTTATACGCTTATGTACTAATTACTTTAATGGTTTAAGGGATTAGAAAGGTTATATTTAAGGAAGTGTACACGCATTTACGTGGAGGAAGAGTGGAAAACTATTTTGGAAAACCAACTTCAGTTCACCCGACCAAGATTCGAACCTTGATCTCCCCGTCATCGGTATACTATAAGAGTGGCGCGTTAGACCACGTGACCATCGAAGCAGATTATCGAGTTCCTAATCTTATTCGGATGTAATGAGGGTAGTTTTTCTTAAATCGTTTTACTACTCTTTCTTCATACAAATTCTGGTATATTTCTTTAAAAAATGCTACCCTTCCTCATCCCTAGTTCATTAGTATAGTTAAATTCTTATGTCCCGAACATCTATTAATACGTGGTGGAAATAAAATATGTTCGAATTAATTTAGGAATTTGTTTTCCCATCCCCTATTCACGTAAATTTGTCTAGATTCAAATTAACTGCCTTCATCCCTACCTCATATATCAAGGGGTTAAATGACCCTTGTATCAAAATGCTAGACCAATAAACAATCAATCATGCCCAGGGCTGAGGCCTACCTCAATCTGACTATTATCTTCCCGAGCGCGATAGAGTCCTCCACGGTAGTCATCTCTAAGGGAAGATGGCGTGTGTTAATGAACGAGGAAGTAGAAATAGTGTTACAACGTATCCCTAATTTGATCCCCTTTACAGGTAATAATACCTTTTAAAACTTAACTACTTAATTAGGCTGTAGGTGGCCACCCAAGTTCCCAGCTCGGTGGAGTATATTCAAAAGTGTTTACGAAAAACGCATCAAATATTCAAATACAGATGTTTAACAATTAGTTTATAATCTTTCTAAAAAAAATCCATTTACAAGTATTTCAAGATTTTTGAAGTAAAAAGTCTTCACGTGTTGCGTGTTAGCTAATAATATTGTCAAACCTTTTTTTTAAAAAAAAGTCCTGGCATACAGATTTTGTCATCATTTTTCCCAATTATTGAGAATTGTTTTATTTTATTTTGTGTTTTTAGCAGTTTTGGTTTTATTTTATACTATAAATTATCTTAGTAATTTATGAATACAGGACAGCAAGTAGAATAATGTAAAACATATTGTATTTGAATATCAAAATCTTCTCCCAGGGATTACCTCTCTGGCTAGAAGCTTGAACCCATTCATAAAATTAATTTTAGAAGCCACCTGGAATTTATTGGATCTTATAGGCTTATATTTGGAGAGACCTCCTACCCCTTGATCATGAGAACGTGAAGGCTGCGGTTTCAACTTAAACTAAGCTACTAACCACACCGGTGGACACGGACAAATTCTTTTGTATCATCTAATCTAGTTTGTTGATTGTTGATATATTGTATCTCTAATCTCGGCTGAGCAAACATAGGTTTTGTTTCATAAATGATTCACCACTATATCTCCGTTAAAATCTGGTTACTTACTATCTCTATTCTAACTTTCTTATCCCTATCCCAGTAGTGTTAATATGTGAATATCCCAGATCTGTGATATCTTAAGACTCGTTGTAACAACGAGGTCCACTTGAAGTCAATATCAAGATTGACCTCCTGAAACATTTTTTTCTATCATCAACAGTGGACACCTGGAATAATGCGACAAGCTTGTCTAGTCTTTTCTGCCACTTATGGGAGGTACTGAGTTATCCCACCCCAAGCCCCCTAAACTAATTTCAAATTTTATTACTAATAAAAATATCTACACACTCCCTATAAATTTTAACTTCCTCATCCATATCCAATTTCTATAATCTAATGGCCCTGGACTGGACGGGTAGTAAGCAATTTTGTAATGAGTTCTTGAAACACTATTCTCTTTAAGATACCATAACTAAACAAATATAAATGGAAATCCATGATCTACTTCCATTAATGATACCATATATGTAGATTATTTGCCTCATTCAAAGTTTGAACCAAGGACCTGGCAGTCTGATCCCTTTATTTGCAGCCCACTTTGCTAGTCAAGGTCACTCTTAAAATAGACTGGACTATCAATGAGAGGGAAGTCGGGAGTTGAATCCCGATTTGGTTTACTCAGGATGGTCGTTCTGAAATGGATTTCAAATATCCATTCACACAAATGCTGGTACACTTCCTATAAAATAAACCTTACATAGTCTTAATACGTTAGTGTAATTAGTACATAGGCGTATAACCAAAATGGGTAGTAAGATGTCCTGCTAAAAACTAAAAAAAATAATTTCAAAGTTTATATCGATAATGGCTATAATGGACTTATCAATTCGTTCTGACCCAAATACATTTTAATATGTAAGATATTGATTATATTAAACCGTCAACATCGTTTTAATGAATCTAAAATTGATACCTATAAGAATAAATATCATTATAAAATATTAGATCTTTGAAAACAAACCCTTTTTGGTTGTTTGAGATAAGGATATGTAGAAATGAGTTCTACTAGAGTTATTTGGGTAGAACAAAGAGCAACTGAAAAGAAGGAATTGAAAAGTGGATGAAAGCCTGAGTGCAGACAGCCACAACACCCCACGTTACGAGCTTAAGTTTCATACCGCTGTTAGAGAAAGGAAAGAGAGCCAGGCCTCTTCACGGTACGCTGTACCATATCATTCTAACAAGGCATGGAGGAGTGTGTTACAGTCGATCTTCAAAACTGCTTCCGGCACGCTGGTTTATTTACAAGTTGTGTGGGTTTTGAGGGAGGGGATGAAGTGTACAATCAAGTAACTGCTAAAATTCATCAATAATACGTCCTTTGTAATTAAATACTTTGTAGATATTACGTATGAAATTATAACGAAATTAATCCCACCAGATGAAGCCTCCATTGAGGTAATGAGACTTTACTATGAAAAAGGAACAAAAGAAGGAAGAAATGACTAAGATTAGAATTTAAAAAGTATTCTTACATTGAAAGGGGTTGGTGTTGGAAGGTGTTAGGACTGTTATGAAATGTATTTAATGTCTGGCACGTTAGACAACTTGAATACTGATTTGGGTAGTTAAAAACCAAGAAGCATGGAAAGCAAAAAATTAGCATCATCCTAATTTCCGAGTATTAACCTTAGTTTTTCTTTTTACATATATTGTGATCCTGAAGTATTAAACTGCATTAGTGAGGATGAATGACAATAAAATATTTAACTTAGTATAATAAATTGTAGAAACAAGGAGATTTGCACCTTCGACGTTTAATCTAAATTCAATATACTATTCCACTCTTACATGATCCTTTGAGTGGGTGTCTTAAAACTAAATATATCTAGAAAAACCAGAACTTTACATGTGTACTAAGGAAAAATTGAGGATTTATAAATACGAACTTTTTTTATACGTTTTAATTTTTATTTTTAGCACCGCGTCTTACTAGCCGTTCGGGATATACGCTTGTATACTGATTACATTAATGGTTTAAGGGATTAGGAAGGCTATTTTCTTATGAGGTGTACCCACATTTGCGTGGAGGGATAGGGGAAAACCATTTTAGGAATAGTCACCTTCAGTACAACCAAATGAGATTTGAACCCTGATTTATCCGTTATCGGTAGTCTAACCTACTGAAAGTGTAACACGCTAAACCACGCGACCACTGAAGTGGGTATTTTATATATTACTTCACATATAAACATATATATTAATTTATGTATATGTAATTAATATATATATAGTATACGTCAAGCCCAAATAGTTTATATATATATGCTAAATAAATTCTGATGAGATATAAAGTGCTAGAAAGGAATAAAAAAAGGCCGTAGTTGAGTGAGTAAAAGATGTGTGTGGAAATGCCATGATGATAAATTTAAAAAAGATGCATGGTGGAAGGAACAGGTGAAAAAAGCTGTGAGAGAAAAGAAAGAAACAAACAAACAAATGCGCTGTGAAGGGTGAAACGGAAAGTAAGAGATTGTGGTATGTATACGAAAAGAATCATATGAATGCAATGAAAGTAGTAATGAAGAGTATGTAGCAAATTAAATTAAAAGGAGATAGAATGTAGAATAATTTTGAAGGAAAGAAGATGTTCTAAAAGTGGGCAAAGAGAACGAAACGAGGCTTTAAGAAAGTACCTGTGGCTTTCGGAATTAACGTGGTGAGATGATGGTATGAAAACTGTATAAGAGAGCAATGGAGGGAGTATTTTGAGCAATTGTGTGGCGAAAATATAGATAAAGCAGAAGAAAACAGGGAGAATGTTATAATGATTGAAATAATTAACAAGGCTGAGGTGTTAAAGAATGTCAAAGCTGTGGTTGTATATGGGATCACACGTGAAATGATTAAGTGTGGGGGCATGGTACTACTTGCCAGATTGTGTGAGTGGTTCTTTGTGTGTGCTGTGATCTCGAATGTTCCTAATTACTGAAATAATGCTGTCATTGTTACTTTGTACAGAGGTAAAGGCTGTAAGAGTGAATGTAAGAATCATAGGGCAATTAGATTGTTGAGTATTCCAGGCAATGTTTTTGAAAGGGTGCGTGGAAAAACCATGAACAAGATTTAGGGTGAGCAATATGGTTTCATGCCAGGTAGAGTTTGCATGTGCGAGATATTTGCATTGCAACAACTGATTGAGAAATGTATGGCAGTAAGGAAGACATTGAAGACATTGTATTGTGCATTTGTTGATCTAGATGAAGCGCACGATCATTTGAATAGGACTATGTTGTGGAAAGTTCTGAGAAAGAGAGTATGGTGTGGTTGCATAGTTGGTAAGTGTAATTATGGTGGTGAATGATTGAAGCAAAACCATGCGTTAGGGTGAATGGAGCTTTAATCGAATGGATTGACACTGAAGATAGTGTTAGACAAGGTTGTGTTATGTCTTCATGGTTGTTTAATGTATTCATGGATAAGTGTATGAGGGACGCTTGTGAGAACGTGGTTGGTCTGCAATTGGACAATGTGAATGTGAGAGTATTGCTATACGCATAAGATGCCGTTTTAATTGCTGAAAATGATAGTTACTTGCAAAATGATTTAATCATTTGAAAATGGCAATATGTAGAATGGATATTAGTATGCATTTCTCAAAAACTAAGGAGATAGTTTTTGTTAGGGACAGATTAAAAATAATGAAATATTAATACAGTTCTAGAATAGGTCTTCTCTTAAAGTCATCTTAATGAGAGAGAGCTATCGTTGCCATTTTTTTTTGTAATTTTAATTTTTTTTATGTATATACAATTTAATACAAAATTGTTGAAGAGGATTTTGATAATACCGATTTTATCTCTTTTTGCCCTTCAGTAAAATACCCTTAATTTAAAGGTTGGATGTCTAAATTCAAAAGTTTCTCAGGGGAGCCTTCTGGAAACACTTATTACAAAGTTTTTTCATCCCGATCTGTATTATGATTTTTTCTTTAGCCTGAGATAGACGGCAGATAGATGGCATCACGAAAACAACTTTTCGGTTTCAGAGGTCATGAAACATCGACATTAATCAAAATCTCGATTTAAATTATTTGACAATCACAATACATCTCTCTCTCTCTCTCTCTCTCTGAGGGGTTGAGAGGCAGTAAAAAGAAATTCACACTCTAACAAAAAGAATAAATTAAATAACATACACTGTTACAGAAACATTAAAAAAGAGGAACATGTGTGTATACAAAAGAGCATAGCAATAAATTTCATTTGAAAAGATTTGAATAAATTATATACCTATATATTTGCTTATAGCTCAGAAACTATGGGTTTTTAAAAATATATTTAAAAAAAAAATGGTTATATTTAGTTATACATCATTAAAACAAAAAGTTATTTCGAACCTCGTCTACTTCAGTAGCCGCCTGTTCTATGGCAATATTCTCGCAGTAGACTAGAATATCGATGATGGAGAGATCGAAGTTCAAATCTCGGTCGGTTGAATTGAGGGTGGATTTTCCAAAATTGTTTACCAACATATCTTCAGGCAAATGCGGGTATACCTCGTCTAAATATAACGTTCATAGTCGCTAAAACCATTAGCGTAATTAGTACATAAGCTTATAACCCAAACGGTTAGTAAGACATGGTGCTAAAAATAATATATATATATATATTTTATATAATATATATTTATCATTTAGAATGGTACAGAGATATGATTAAAATTCGAAATGTATGCTTATGTAAGGTACCCTCAAAGTCATTTTCATTGAAAAATAAATTATAGCCATTTTGTTTGTAATTAAAAACAGTGTCTGGATACAAAATTAATTAAAACAGTTAGAGCGGATTTCAAGAAAACTGTTTTTTATCTTTTTGCTCTTCAGTGAGGGTTAATACCAGGTATTAGCCCGTTTATAGCATGTTTTGGGCTCTATCCCGAGATACAGACGGACAGACATCACCAAGAACACTATTTTAGGCTCACTGGGTCATGAAACATTAATAGCCATCACAATTTCAAATTCGATTATTTTGATGATCACAATAATTTCCATACCCAAGGGGTTGCAATAAGGTAGAAATGTGGGATAAACTACGTCAAATTCTATAAAATTATCCCATATTAACTTTAAATATTGTTGTGATACTATTAAAACATGATAATTTGATAGAAGAAGATTATATTTTGGTTTCTAATCTTTTGTTTTAATATCAAAAGTACAAATTTTCACGTAAAGATTTGTTGAATTTAAAAAAAATTTACCTCAAAATTTGAACTTTTTAATTCGATAAAAACTTGCTGATAACTTCTTCTACATTTCGTCTAAAACTATATTAAAACATATCAAACAACTTATTATATAATGTGGTATTTCTTAAAATGGCAGGGGATGAGGTGAGGATCTAAGAGGTGGAAACAATTACTAGAAACATTTTCAAAAATTCATAGTCAGCAATATGATACTACTAACTCAAATATGTTGTTAATTAGGACTAGAATACTTGACAACAAAGGCACATAAACCCTAATTAGTGCTTGCTGAAGCAGTTATACTTGTAATTTTAATATCTGCCCAGGGGTATTCTTGGATGTCAGTTGCGTGACAAAGGACCTACTTTTCAACACGTCACCATTATTATAACAGCGACATGAAAGTGTCCAGTTATAGCGAAGGCCTCATGCTATCTATTTCGTCATCACAACATGGTTATAATACCAATGTGCGCTTATTATGTAAAAAGCGTTATATTTCTATTCAATTTATCCTTCCTTCTTTGTATCTTCACAGTTTAAGGTTATAAGTATGAACTTGAAGGAAACGATTTCTTGTTCTTATCAGGAATTAGCCGTAGCACTGACTGGGTTTAGTTGCCAGTGGTGAGTTGAGACATTTTACATAGTATTCCTGGATACCTACACCATAATTCAATCACTTCCATAAATTAAAATCTTTATTTCCAGAAACTATATTTTCATTTGTTTACCCAAAAAGACCAAGAATTTACTCAAACAAAAATTAAATAAAAAGTGGCAATTATTTTGTATTCGAAAAATAATTGACAGAGAAAATATAGACAAATATTTTTATGTATTTATTTAACAACGAGTCTTACTACCCGGTCAAGTTAGACGCTTAAGTACTAATTACACTAATGGGTTAGGTATTGGGAAGGATGAATATAGAGGCAGCGAACCTACATTTTCTTAGAAAACCATTTAGGAGAAACCACCCCCAATTCACCCGAGTGAGATTTGAACCTCTATCTCCCCGTCCTCGGCAGTCTAACTCAACATGAAACTAGTGAGTTAGCTAACTACTCCACCGAGGCGGGTGTCTAGAAATATAAATAGTAACTAAAAGCTATTGGGAGAAATAATTTTAAATTATTTCGCTATTATGGACACAAGTATTATGTGCAGCAGTGGAGGGATTGTTATTATTGTGCTTGGTTCGTAGGTCACGCCTTTTCTGGTTAATATATCTACATACTAGATATGTAACATATCATCTTCTCAGGAGGCTCAAACCAGAGTTTAAAACAGATTTGAGATCTGGTTGATCAAAGATAGCAAGGTTCTGTTTTAATTCGACAATATCGAATTTCCTCTACTAGGTGTAGTTTCATGTAGTAATACGCTAAGCAATAGGTTTTCCAACTCTCAAATTTAACATAAAATGTCAACTTGAACAGTTGCAAGGTACATTAATGTTTAATTTACTACTAGATTCCACATTATTATATTTTTTTAAAGAATCGAGTTTATTTTTTAAAGAATCGAATTTATCTGAACGAGTTTTTCTCTTGAATTCAGAATGATTAGTCACACTCTTGGATCCCTATTACTAATGAATTCTATTTTATTATATGAAAGAGATAGTTTCATTGTATACAGGCTGCGGCAGAAATATATGACGTTTTTGCAAGTGTAATAACTTTTGTATTTTCGAAAAAAAAATTGTTTACATTTTGTCACTAAACACAGAATATTTTGCCATAATTATTTACACCATGAAATCATTTTTAGAACACAAGCAAGGTATGGAAAATAACGTCTTACTAACGTCCTCCATTTTCATTCACACATTGCTGAAGTCTTGCTCTGAATTTAGTCAAGACATCACGAAGCATGTTTATCAATATTGCCCCAATTTCATGTTTGATAGCAACCTTTAGTTCTACCAAAGTGCATGGTTTTTCAATGAAAACTTTCGACGTCAGATAACCCCACAAAAAGAAGTCACACGCCGAAAGATCGGGTGACCACACTGGCCATGGGATATCTCCACGGAGTGAAACTAGGCGTTGTGGAAACATGTCTCGAAGCACTGCCATGGAAACCCGTGATGTATGGGGGGCTGCCCCGTCCTGCTGGAACCACACTTGGGCATTGTTCAGTTGCCATATGGCTACTGAAATGGCAATAACTGACGAGTAGATTGACCACCTCCCACTGACCACGATACTTGACGCCACGCACTTTGTAAGAAATCAATGTTACTATCGAACGTGAAATTAGGGCAATACACCTTTATTTGATTGCGCAACACCAATACAACTTTCTACTTTACACAATTTCCCGACATTTTCAACCTAATAACAACAAAATTGAAATAGTGGGTTTTACGCGTTTTCGTGAATAATGCATTCTGACCCGCATCTTTGGGCACGCGAAATAAATGTCCGGCTCATCTAAGATTTCTTTACATTGAAGTGAAGGTTTGGGCTTGAATGCTGGCAAGGGTGTTTTTCTCTAGATGATTACCACATCTTCCTTCAAGTAAATTTGAGTACTGTGCATAACTGCATGTTTCCAACCGCATCCTTGTAATTAAATGTGGGTAGCCTGGATGCGTAGTAAGATGTTTTGCAAAAAAAACAAACAGTAAAACTCCCTTACTTTAAATGTAGGCCTACAAATTGAAAATACAAATTAATAACAAATATAATCTGACAAAGTTTTGTATTTGTTTGAACCAGTTTCCAAATATTTACTTTCTCTAGACACCTTGGAGAGAGAAGTATTGTGATTTTCAAAAATATTGAAGTAGAGATTTAATTAAATATTGACGTTTCATGGCCCCCTGAAACAAGAAAAGTGGTTTTCGCGATGCCTTCTGTTTCTATCTTAGACTTAGCTGAAACTAGTTTAACGATTGTTATAAAGCTTGGTATCAAAGGTTTTAATAAGCCCCACCCGCCCCCCAAGAAAGTTTTGGAATTAGATATCTAGTCCTAAAATGTATATGCAGAAAGTGAAAAAACTGATTTTCTCGAAATCCACTCAAACTCTTTTGATGATAAATTTTATATATATATATACAACCAAAAGGAAATTTTGATTTTCTGATGAAAATGTATTTGAGGGTATTTTACAATGTATAGATTTCAAATTTTGGTCATATCTCTGTAACTATTTGAGATACAAAATATCTTATCAGTTTAAAGATGTAGTGCTACTAAATATTATCTTTCATTTGAAATACATTTTTATAAAACCAACGATTTCTGAGATATAAATAAAAATTTTGAAAACTAAATTTATGTTTATGTTTTTTGGTGAAGAGAGATGTTTATCTTTTCTTAATGTTTCTGTAATAGTGTATACAACTTGATTTATGCTCTTTAGTGGAATTTCTTTCATTCGACCTCTCTGAGAGAGTAATATTGTGATTGTTAAAAAAATTCCAAATCGAGATTTTGATAATATCAAAGTTTCATGACTCTCTGAAACCGAAAAGTGGTTTTCGCAATGCCGTTTCTTTGTCTCTTTGTCTGTATCTCGGCCGAGAGCCCAAACCATTTTACCGATCAGGCTAAAATTTGATACCTATGATTTTTCGTAAAATTTTTCCGAAGGGTTTTTGAAATTATATATCTAGCTCTAATATTAAGAGTACTGTAGAGTAAAAATGTTGATGTGATTTTGATTAAGTTTTGTGTCGAGGTATTGTTTAACACTACACAAAAAATGTCAATCTTACTATTCCATTAAAATGACTTTAATGGTACTTTAAAGAAACAAAAATTTTCAATGTTGATGATATTTTTGCAATTACTTGAGATATTAAATAAATTATCATTGTTAAGTTGTAGTACTTCTGAAAATAAAAATATTTTAGTTTGGAGTAAATTTTGATACACTCGATATTTTCTGAGCTCTAAGTTAAGACATATATTTAAATGAAGCACTTTCAAATACGAAATTTGTTACTACGCTCCTTGGTGGTCAGAGAGGTTCCTTCGTTATTCATTGTTTCTGTAACAGTGTCTATAATTTCATTTATTCTCTTTGGTGAAGTGTTTCTGCAGCAATGTATTATTTTGTTTCACAAATATTACGAGTTTTTAGTAAAAAGTCTCCACTTTAAGGTAAAAGTATAAATAAAATAGATGTGGTGCACCGTGCCTTTTATAAATGATATCCACTTTTCCTCAACTTGTTCCTTATTATATCGGGTAAGATGAACATTTTTATTAATTCACACTAAAGCTATATAATTTATTGTAAATTGATGAGATTGATTGAGTACATTTAATATTCTTTGTTTGACGTCAGCAGAAATAAAATGTTCATTGACGTATTGAGGTACTCGGTTTTGTTTCAGCTGAAGTACTGTTTGTTAAAATATGAGCAACTTAACTTGATGTTGACTGAAACTCTAATTTGTTAGTTGGAAGGAAAACTCCATTTGTGAATGTAGTAAGATCAATGTAGATGAATGACTTTTTCTTAAAATAGATATCTCAACGCCATTAGTGATAATAGCGTGTATGTTATAAACTAGCAACGCATTCAATTACCATACAACTACTATATCGTGTGTTATGTCAAGGCCTACGCACACCGGAGGAACGATACCGCAAGGCTACTTTGACCTTCGTCGTCAAAACGTAGCCTACACGTCTTTCTGTGGATTCAGACTTATGACAAAAAACCAGAGAAAAGCAGAAACGTAATCGCATGATGATCTCTAAAGTAATGACAATATTTCAGCCTAATTGACATTGTCCGCTTGGCAATGACTCAAAACAGCTTTAGCTTTCCTTATTCTGCGAGATATCAACTTTAAAGACCCAATAACATTATAAATCCAACTATTCAATCAGTTCGCATGCGTTGAAATTAAAATATCAAAATACTAACAGACAGCTGCATCCACTTCAGTGAAATTATTTGAATATCTAGCACCGCGTCTTACTACCCGTTCGGGTTATACGCTTAAGTACTAATTACGCTAATGGGCTAGGAATTGGGATGGTTGAATTTAGAGGAAGTGAACCCACATTTGCGTGGAGGGAGAGTGGAAAACCATTTAGGAAAAACCACCCCCAGTTCACCCGACCGAGATTTGAACCTCGATCTCCCCGTCCTCGGCGGTCGAGCTGAACACGACTAGCGCGTTAGCCAACTACACCACTGAGGCGGGTAACATTTTTTGAAATAGCTCGTCAAATGGGAAGAGTGTTTGTGTCGTTCTTGCTCTGTAATTATTTTTATTACTAAATAATACAATCATTTGATAATATCAATCGTGATATTAATATAAATATGTGTCTACCACTTGGAAAAAAAAAACATTGTATCCAGCCATTTCTAGTTTGTAATGCAAAGAATTATGGGTCAACATACAATTCTGATACTTTGTTATAAACGTACCTACGAACTGCTTGCAATAAAATGAATGAACCACATCGCTAATGCTTCTCGTTTTTGACGCTACGTATTGGAGATTAGGCTCTGGTCTTCCAGTCATTTGTTAGAAAGTGAGCCGGGTTATTATTTTAGCACCTCACGGAACTATACAAAAATCACTGACGTAATTCTTGGTCAAAGGTGGCTGGAAAATTAAACGAATCCAGGAAATTACAGGTTTATATAAATTTAAACTAATTTTATTAACTAATAGTTAAAAAATATTTTCAATTGAAGTTAAAAAAAATTAAAATAAAGAAGAGTTAAACCATGGGAAGCAATATTTAGAAACCTAAAGAATTAATAAATAATTATGATATAATATTTTATTTGAGGAAGTTATAATTTATTAATCTACATTATTTATTATTACTAACAATATTGATGTTCAATTAAACACATGCATGTACAGTACAACTTGTTCACCCTGTAAGGAAGAAAGTTTACCTTCTGCCTTGCACGTTGCCACTATGATATAGCTTATAAGAAAGGGACACAGTGTAATCTATCAAGGTAATACTCGTTCCTTTGAGGGTAAGTATATCCCTTGTAGCCTTGTAGGATAGAGTATACATTCATATTATAACTTTATTTAAATTTAACGAAAATTATGATCTGTGTCTCCTGTAATTATGTAATTCATCTAAGCTCTCTTGTAGTTGGCCCTCTTGATAGTGGAGTGGAGAAACTTGTGATGTAATTTGTCATCTATATTCAAAAAAATCAATAGATATTCAAACTATGGTCCACTTTTTATAGGAAGAGCATTTTATGAAAGCTAGAAGAACTACTAGATCTACTTTCACGTATTCAAGCGCCAAGTTATTTAATCAGCAGCTTTCAGTTTTTGTTGATACAATCAAAACATATAAAATAGCTTTAATAATATAGCTGACCACAAAAACACATGTTTGTATTTTCTATAAGGTACTTCCTATTAAATTTTAACTGTAAATTTTGAGAGAGTGGTCAATAGGTTCTCAACAAGAATGTATTACTCTTCTTGACTGCACTATCCACGAGTTAATTTAAATAAAGTCGTAAAGGAGACTACACTAACATGCATGTTAAAAGAGTCTCAGACCTTCACGTGTTTTAGGCACTAGCTAAATAGTTGACCTTCGCTAACCCTCCCGTTTTCACTGTAAAACTGGTTTTAATTTCACTTTACAATAAAAGGAAGACGTTTGGTCAGTTGAACATTTTGAGTATCACATATACTGCGAGTAATATAAGTTTATATAAGAGTCAATTTATATATTTATGTTTATATCGTGTTGCACGTGAAGGGAAGATATTCTAACATTGATAAACTTATAACATTATTCTTTATTAATTCATGAGTTTCATATGTAGTATCACTCATATTTTTTAAAAGAAATATGAGAACCCCTTTGTAAAAAATGAGACAAAGGCAAAATTAACCGAATGTTTTTCCAAGATGTCGTTCCCTAAGTAAGTCATTGAAAGGCTTAAAAAAATGTGTTAAGAGTACATTTCATTCGTCTTAAGATAACACCTGGTCACGGGAATCTAACCCGGGACCCTTGACTTAGTTTTCCTAGAATATATCAGTAACCCGCTTCAGTGGCCGCATGTTCTAAGGTGATACTCTCGCAATAGGCTATACTGCCAAAGACTGATAGGTTTGGGTTCGATCCTGGTCGGGTGTAATAAGGTTAGTTTTTCCAAAATTGTTTTCCACTCTTCCGCCGCACGCAAATATGGGTACACTTGTTTCTAAATGCCATCTTCCTAATCCCTAACAAATAAGTGTAATTAGTAAATAGGGCTATAACCCGAATGCACAGTAGACGCGGTTATATATATATATATATATATATTATATATAAAGTGCTCATACCAGGCTCGGGTTAATCTTCACTCATATTTGATCGACGTTTCTCAATTTGGGAGTTTAAAGTTATTTTGATCAAAGGGTTGGTACTTACTTTGTCGTGACTAAGCATTCTAAGCACAATCACACTAAGACACCAAAGTACAAAAATAAAACATAAGAAATAAAATAAGTTCATCCTTAGTTAGATACATTTAGTCTAACTGATGTTAGCACTTCTCTTTCACTGACGAGTATACACACTCTAATATTTGCGCCCAGACAGCATTTACTTGCATATAAAAATGAACCTATTTCTTGTTTCTTATTCTAGATAGGAATACGCGTCTACAAAATTATGTAATCTACATTCTGGAAAGAAAATTCATAAGGGCCATTTTCGTGAATAAATAAAAAGACCGGAGTTGTAGGCAATTTAACAAAAATAATTTTTACAAAAAAATACTACTAAAAAAATAACTGTGACAATTAAATACGGTTTTTAAAATAATTTAATCTTAGTTTTAATTTCAACTCTATAATATCAGAACACGCCAAATAAAACGTGACTACATTAACTTGGGAAATCCTATCTTGCCGTTACGTAACAAGTAGCCCTCCATCTACGTCCTTGTAGTCTTTGACTTATATAATGGTCTACTTATTATTGGAACAGAACCACCAGTGGCTTAAATTCGTTGTTTATGTTGCAGTTAGTACAGTATTTAATGGTAAAGGATTGGCCTCACACACAATAAGTTGAAATTATTTCTAACTTATTTTAAATACTGGCTGGCTACTTGAATACCTTGGTGTGGAACGTAATAAGAATGTATTAATGATACACTCAGATTACCCTGAAAGATAACAGTTATATTCTAGGGTAAGCTGAGTGTATTTTTCAACATATGATCGATATAGCTTACTCAATCGAGGTATGACAGCCGTTTAGTGTACATACTTAAAGAAAAGGTTAGTAATTGACAAAAGCAAGTACGATTATCAACATTATCAACTAGTAAACTTTATATAAACACATTTTTGAAAAAAAAAACTATTAAATCTCAACTTTATTTTACTAACTATAAATAATCATACAAAATCAATGTGTAAAATTATATCCCTGGATGAAGGAAGGGTGTAACCTTTAAATGGCAGGCTTACCTCATTTCTGTGTTGAGAATGAAATTGCTTTAATCATTATTCAACCAGTCTTTCAGGGTGGACACAGAATACAAATATACACAACGAATGATATAATTTTCCCCCTGTTTACCCAATTAATAGGATTATTATTTATTATTATTATTTAGCACCACGTCTTACTACCCGTTCGGGTTATACGCTTAAGTACTAATTACACTAATGGATTAGGAATTGGGAAGGTTGAATTTAGAGGAAGTGAACCCATATTTGCGTAGAGGTAGGGTGGAAAACCATTTAGGAGAAACCACCCCCAGTTCACCCGACCGAGATTCGAACCTCGATCTCCCCGTCCTTGGTGGTCTGGCTCAACACGACTGGCGCGTTAGCCAACTACGCCACCGAGGCGGGTGCTTATTATTTATTAAATTAATTGATTACATTTTTACTAAATCAAATAAGATAAAATGTATCCATATATTACTATAAAAGTCTCCCATTTTTTTGTATCCATGTATTACACTAATCAAGATATAATGTGGAATTAAACTCTTGAATAAAACTTCCACTGTAAAGAACTACGTGGATATTGGAAACACCCTCTTCGGTGACCACGTGGTCTAACGTGCTACTCTCACTGCAGACTAGACTGCCGATGACGGGATGGTCAAGGTTCAAATCTCGGTTGGATGTACTGAGAGTAGTTTATCCAAAAACGCTTTCCACTCTCCCTCCACGCAAATGAAGGTACACATCTTATATATAACCCTACTTTTACCTAAAATCATTAGCTTAATAAGTGGGCCAACATAAATACATAATCCGAACGGGTAGTAGGACGCAGTGATAAAAAAACAAAAATAATTATAGCGGAGACACTGAAATCAACTATAGGAATGTTTTTTATTAATGTAACCTTAACCTAAACCTTAAACTAAACACACAACAATAGCGACATTTTAATATTTAAACCAAACAAATATTTTTAATCATTTAATATAGCTCTTGTGATATATCTTAATTAGTCCTCAAAATATGTAGCTGTCCTCTATTCACTCACCCAAGCGGATACATAATCACTTAAGATCCTAAACTGTATTAGTATTTAAGTTCACTCACAATAAGGCTTCACGCTGTGGCCAAGCTTATTCAAGCGTTATGAGAAATTCAATTATTTAATTAGGGATAAGATCATTCATTTACGTTGAGAAAGAAAGCTAAGGTGTTATGGACAAGATCAAACATTATGGTCAATATTAACAAGACCTTACAGTAAATAAACTTAAGATAATTTAAATAATAATATTTAGCACAGCGTTTTACTACCCGTTCGGATTATACGCTTAAGTACTAATTATGCTAATGGATTAGGAAATGGGAGGGTTGAATTTAGAGGAAGTGAACCCGCATTTGCGTGGAGGGAGAGTGGAAAACCATTTAGGAAAAACCACCCCTAGTTCACCCGACCGAGATTCGAACCTTGATCTCCCCGTCCTCGGTGGTCGAGCTCAACACGACTAGCGCGTTAGCCAACTACGCCACCGAGGCGGGTAAGATAATTTAAATCACTTACATTGTAGCCAAGGTCATTATGATAAATCACAATGGGCAAAATCATTCTTGTTTTATTCACAATATCATTATGGTTTTGTGGGCAATATTACTAGAGGACTAATGATATTCAAAATTAAATTATGGTGTTTAAAATTAAGGTTCTAGCCTGCAATATCCCAGATAATTAGTGCGGAGGAATTCCAATAAGATCATAATTTCATTATATTTACATGCATGTGAATAAAGAATTAATTTGAGCTTATTATATACTGGCCTACGAGCTAAAAACTTTAATTAAAATACTATAAGTTATAAGATTGTGTGTGTTAGTGTGTGTCTGACCAATGATTAATAAACATTTCATAAGTTAACTTGCTTTGCTCTTTGGGGGCTTAGCCCCCAAACCCCCGATATGCTTTCCTTACGAGTGGATATAAACTAATGTAATTCCAGCGTTGTCTCGAACTTACTACTTAAAGTTACCGGTATTGTATTTTATTGTATATACCGCACCGATTTTAAAGTTTCTTCGTCATTTATAATATTTTTTGGGGGTTAAATTTTTTTTAAACTTTTTGGAATTTTCTTGCCGGTTACAGGCTAGAAGCTATAAGTTTGCCAAATTTCAAGTTTCTAGCTCATCTGGAAGTGGGTAAACATTAATGTCAGTGAGTGAGTGAGTCAGCCATGTGGCTTTAGAGTAGTATAATATGAAAAACCATGTATTTTGATAGGGACACTTTAGACATATGAAAATTTTGAAAGTTATACCTTAACTTTAAGTAAATGTTTATTAGTAAAGGCTGCTCTCAATTAATCTGATTACGTTTTTGCTCTAAAAAGGTCTTTATTATTTTTGTTATTTTTATTTTTTGTGTACTTCTTCTTACCCGTTAATGATGTATAAATATCTATGATATCGAGGTAGAGTTTTTGAATGTAGAAATGAAAGGTAGTGAACCAATGTTTGCGTGGATGGAGAGTTGGAAATTATTTAGGAAAAAACCTCACTACGCCCGAGCAGAAATTGAATCCAGATATCCCTAAAACTTGCCATCCGGCTAGTGCAAGAATGACTCCTTAGACCGTGTTGCCACTAGTACATTTTACTTATTATTATTATTATTATTATTATTATGTAAAATTATTTAAAACTATCAAATCAATTGCAAATTGTATAGATTTACAAAATTATGTAAATGGTATTCTACAATGGTCTTTGGAAAATGGAATGTCTATTAATAAATATAAGATAAAATCTATATTTTTTATTAGGAAAACTAATTCTTTTCTTTTTTACTTATATATTGGGCAGTGATAACATTGTTCGCACCCTTCATATTAATGATCTTGGTGTTCTCCTGGATAACAAATTCTATTTACACTATAATGTTGGCCATGTAGTTTCCCAATCATTAAAATTACTTGAACTTATTAAATTTATTACGTCAACATTTAATTAAGTTGACTGTTTTTTATGTCTGTACTATGCCCTGGTTAGATCTAAGATAGAATATGCTACTGTTGCTTGGAATTCCATTACCTTAACTGACTCTCTTAGGTTGGAAAACGTTCAAAGAAAATTTGTCGCTGCGAGCTATGATAAATTCTTTAGTAACCGGATTTATAATGATTATTACAGAATTCGAAACCTCTTAGGGCTCCAAACTCCCTTCTCGCGTGTAATTTATTGTGATGGCATTGTTGTTTTTAATATTCTCAATAGCAACATTTCTTGCAAATTTTCCCTTGATCATGTATGCGTTCATATCCCTTCTCGGGCTTCTCGTAATCCAAATTTATTTTTTCTTAATAGCTCTTTTAAAATGAACCCTATAGGTCGTTGTATCCATAGCGCCAATTCTAGATTTGTCGAATTTAACCTTTATCATAAAAGGAAAGCTAAACTTAAGAGAGTTGTTTAAAGGAAATCCCATATCAATAATTTATCGTGTAGAGGTTCTGCCTATAATATTTAAATTTACAATATTCTGATTTTTTTTTTGCATAATGTTACTGCTTGTAGCCATTATTTAGCTATTTGTTATTATAGTTTTTTAAATTCTTATCATTATTAATTACTTTTTTCAGAACCATTCAACAATATATAAAATTACTTAGCTATTATTGTTTGTATTATTTTCTCGTATATATATTTTATATATATATATATATATATATATATATATTTGTATGTATATACAAATATAGATATATTTGTATATATATACAAATATAGATATATTTGTATATATATACATATATATATTTGTATATATATACACAGATACCTTACAAATATATATATATATATATATATATTTGTAAGGTATCTGTGTACTTTTCAATGCTGGCCTGTTATAGGTATTACGACTGTTGGTCAGCATTATAATAAAGGAAATTGAAATTAAATTACTATTATTATTATTATTTCTAAGTTATCTTACTAATAAGTATTGATATTAAGTCTTAGGTATAATTGCACCCGCATTAATATGAAAAAGGGAAAACTACCTCATGTGCTATGGCCAATAATTGATACTCTCGATATACTAATCAACCGTTAACCGCACACCTTAGATCGTGTGACCACCGTTGCAGAATTAAAAGGTTATTCACGTGGCAAAGAAAGTTTGGTCCAATCTTGAAGGGTAATAATTGAATTGGACTCCCCACTCGAAACCACTTTCTAAGCATGTGTTTCTGAAATTTGTTATATAAAGCGGAGCCGCTTCAGCGCTAAGCTGTTAGTCAATGGAGACGTAAGTTCAAGAATTGTAGACTGCTCGATGACGTAATCCTTTCTTTACGCGCTTCTGTTGAACACGTACCGCCGACACTTCTCGCCATAAGAAGTTTCCATCGCAAGGCGACATGATGGTGTTTTTGATGATGGTGGAAGTCCTCGTCTTAGCCCTCATCATGACCACTTCAATGGGTAAGTAACTTTTTGTTTAATTCCCTTAAAAACCCCTTTAAACACTCACAACTTTAACATGACATTTATCCCGGCACAGATTTATCTGATTGCCAAACCCTTCCTTCACCTCTAACAAGATGTGTATTAATCACAACTTGTGAATGTGAGGAATGCCAGGCCTCCACCGTGGTTCGGATTCCACGTTAAACTGTAGGTCCTCCATTTCATCTCACAATCACCCTACCATCACACATTAGCGTAAGTGCGTATAACCCGAACGGGTAGTAAGACGCGGTGCTAATAATAATAATAATAATAATAATAATAATAATAATAACATGACATTTACAGATAAAATTCAATTTCACTATCTTTAAAAAAAAAAAGATCTTAAATAGTCGTGTTCTTTGCCTGTTAGTGTAACTTTATAATTCTTTCTAAATGCTACTTAAAAAATTATTTACACTAGTTTTGACATGTGTTTTTAATGCCTTCGTAGTGGAGTGATGTAAAAGAAACTAGTTTAGAAACAGTGCAACCAATTTAACGCATAATGAATTTGGGAAAACCACCTTCAGACATCTGGCTGGTTTTAAGCCCCTACTAAGTGCTTTAGACTCTATGGTCACTGGGGCATTTCACACTAAGAACTGGTACATAATACATAATATTCAAAACTATACTGAAAACGTGCAATATCTAGACAAAAATAAAGCTAAGTATTGAGGATTACTTATATTTAAAACATCTTACGCTATTCATCTATAAGCGAATTCAAGTATAAATAATTTTAAAGTTTAATACTTATAGCATAGCCTAATATATTTTTAATCTACTTAATCTAGCTTAACCTATCCTAACCTAGGTATAACTTAACTATTTTTGTAAATGGTTTTGTTATAATGAGTGGTAATTTTTTATTGAATCTTACAACCCATCTAGGCTATCTGTATTTATGTAATTACTTCATTGGTATATAGATAAAGAAAGTAGAATTAGGTACTCAAATTTTACTTTTGGAATATTTTATACAATAAACTCAGTTCACGTGGTCGAGATTCTAAATTCTTTGCCATCAATGGCAAGCCAGCCAAAATGGGCCTCTTTCTTAGTTGCCATGCCAACCAATGTTTTTTTGTATGGATTTAAGTTACTATATGTTATAAAATTGTTTAACCACTATTTAGTATTATAAACATATTTTTTAATTTGTACAGATGGGAAAGTATCAAGACTACACAGTTTTACTTTTCGGTTGTATTTCTTAAATGTTAAAAATCACAATTTGCGCAATATAATGTATAATCTTAATAAACTTACTAAGGATGTTGAGCACTTAGATAACATACCAGCTGAAAGTTTGTCAATAAAATAAAGCTCATTTACAGATGAGCTGGAAAACTGATATTTGGCAGGAAGGTAAAGGAATTACCGAATTTAACCAGAAAATTTAAAATGAGTAAATTTTAAAATGGGTTGCCAGCAAATGTGGATATATTATTAGAATTTTTTTATATAGGTTATACAATTAAACTTTGAAAGATAGGTAAATGAACCACTCCGAATAATAATAAAAGTCTGTAAAACTATTTTTTTAAATTTAATTCTGTTAAATAGGGGAGGGGTGTTCTTGCTATTAAAAAAATTAATTTTAAAGATTATAAAAAAAATCTAAATTTGGTAGGAGGCAGATAGGACACAACTCCAGATAAATAAATAAGTTATAAATATGAAATTTCTAAGTGGGGGTTGTAAAATTTGGTGGAAGAGAGAAGGGGTTAAAATTTCCGAACTTAATAGAAACACCTTCTTCTCGATGTGGTTGGAAACTGAAATTTGGAAGGAAGATAGAAAGGAACACTTAAAATAACCAGAAGAGTCTTGACATTTTAAATAAGACCCTGCTAAATAACAGTAAAGGCATAAGGAGGGGAATATAAAATACCCAAAAATATTTAAAAATAGAAATGACAAAATGGTAGGGTGAGTATGGAGGTAATGAAATGAGAAATGAGAAGAAATTTCCAAAATTTTAGAAAAATAAACACCTTATAGTGTTTTAAGAAATAAAAATTGGCTAGATAAATAGAAAGCCATGAAAGTTTATATTAAAATTAAAATCTAGTTTGGAGGAGAGCTTAGAAATTCTAAAACTAATATAAACATGTGTCTGAGTTTGATCTAAAATTTAAATACGACATCCCTATAATCAAAAATAAAAAAATTCTTCAAATATGAAATGTCAAATTTTCCAACCCAAAAATACCTTCAAAGAGGAAGAAAATTTAAATTTAACAATTTGGTACAAAACCCATCCCAAATAACATTTAAGTTGAAATTCTTTGAATTTCAAAATAGGGGTCCAGGAAATGGACGCAAAATGGGGGGGGGTTTTTAAAATGCAAACCAATTGTTGTTTTTTTTCTAATTATTAGATCGTTTTAATTTTGTGAAGACAAACTAAAAGAACATAAAAATAAAACACACATAAAGCTAATATCTTATAAGGGATCAATAGCGTTGCGATTACATAGCTTAATATTGAAGAATAAGTTAATGCCTATACAGGAAGCGATTATTATAATGAAAATAAATAACATCTGGTGTCATAGCTTGGTGAACCATGATGATTTTTGGCAAGCCATTATACTTATTTATTCCATGTGTCTTTATATTAGTTTATTATTTCATTTACGTACTTTATGAATTTCTAACGCTAATTTTTTCGTTCATTTTTCTGTAACAATGTATGTTACCTAGTTTAATTATCTCATCATGCTTAGGCAAATATTTCGGGATACATAGATTGCGTTTGTATATGAGCTCAGTTTAGGAGCTAGGTAGGATTTAGTCTCAAATAGATTTAGTTTAGTTTAATTTGATTTGATTGCCATAATTGGTTTTATATTGCAATAGTTGGTTCAATATTATAAAAGTTGAAACTTGAAACATTTTGGAAGCTGGTTGTTTGGATTCCTAGTTTGATATTGTTGTGATACGGCTTACCCGTGTGAATGACGGGTCAAAATAGATAAATAAAATTAGGAATAAAAGGGAAGATAATATTAACGTTTCAATCCTTTTTCCACCTCTTGCTAGTATCCGTTAGAATGATATTCATTAAAGTATATGAAAACTATTAACTTAAAAATGTATTGTGAATGTCTTAAATACTACTTATTTAACATTTATGGATAAATAAAAGCCTTATATATTAATTGACTAACAACTGAAATATTTATATAATGCATTTTAAGACATGAATTAAACTGCTATGAAATAAAACTATTACCAAATCTATTCAGTTAAAAAATATATTTTGAAATTTCATCTCTATTCAATTTATCACGTTATTATAATATACTTAGTACGTTGCATTCTCTTGCTTTATCCATCATTTTATATTAATAGATATTATAGATCACTAATAATTCTATTTAATAGTACTCTATAAAACATTTCATTCTAAAGTACATCCTAATATATTGTAACATGATGTGTTTGTGACCTAGTGAGCTGTACAAGTAAGTTGGTGGAGAGATTCAGCTGGAGATACATGGACTACGCCTACCCTGATGACATATCACGTCAAGAATCGTTCAGGCTCGGAGATTACCGACCGGAGAACAACATTCCTGTAGGTATCGAGGTTTGGAGAGACAAGCTCTTCGTCACAGTGCCACGTTGGAGAGAAGGTAAACAGATTCTATTTTAATAACTATCTAATAGTTCTGTGAACTGTAGACTTTGCTCCCTCCATTCAAAAAAAATGCTTAGTACATCATATTTAGAAAAATGCTGAATTATTATTATTTTTTTATATCACCACGTCTTACTACCCGTTCGGTTTATACGCATATGTACTAGTTATTACGCTAATGATTTTAGGGACTAGGAAGATTTTATTTAAATAAGGTGTATCACGCATTCGCGTGGAGGAAGAGTGGAAAACCACTATAAAAAACACCCTCAGTACACCCGAACGATATTTGAAACTCGAACTCCCTGTCATCGACAGTATGGTTTAATTCAAGAGTAGTGCATTAGACCATATGGCCACCGAAATGGTTACTAATCTACTATTGTTACTACAGTCTTTTTCTTGTGATTTGAATATTACACGTTTGTTTGGTTAACAAGTAAACAGAAAACAAATAAATACTGCATGCAATAATATATTATATTAATAAATAAGAGCAATGTTTCGCGTGAAGTAAATATAAAAGTATGTATACAAAAATTTTATAAAACACCTATATATTTTAACAATTTATTAGTGCTATAAATTTCATATCACTTGAGATGATCTAATATAAAAAAAATTTAGTGCCTTTCATATTGAAACAGACAGATTGAAAAACTAAATATACATTTTGTTTATATTAGGTTCAAAAATGTTGCTATCAAATTTCGTTGAAATTATTCCACGCATTCGATAGCTATTACGTAAAAGGTATCGGAATATTCACACACACAGACGAAATGCAAAATGAACAAGTTAAAACCGAATCTTTCTCTGCTAGTCAATACAATTTTCTTATTAACCACGCATTAGTGGTAGTTTGGTCTAACGTGTCACTCTGGTTTTGGAATGTATTGCTGGTGACTGGGATGGTGGGGGTCGATTTTAGAATCCTGGCCTGGTGTCCTGAAGATTTTGTTTCCTGGTTTTAGCTAAGCAGTTTGCTTTTCACCCCATCCTCTAATTATAATAGTCCTAATCCATAAAACCAATAACGTAATTAGCACATAACCATATTACTTAAACGGTTAGCAAACACTATGCTAAAGATATATATTCTATCTACCATCTATCTTTATTTTACTAAAAAAAAAAGACCTTACGTTGCTTAATATCTACTGCCCTTAGAGGTATATAATATAAAAATTAGTAGCACCCCTGAACGAACATTCGCACCTCAAGACTAAAATTTACAATATTTGAATAGGATTTATTAAATGAATTAAAAACCATAAAAATGAAGATTCATTAAAATTTTGATTAGATTAAATTTATACCATTTTTTCATTATTTACCCTTTTTCTCATTTTATATATTTTCACTTTTTAAATTTTTAGCACTTTTACCTACTTTATATGCCTTTTCACTATTTACCCTTTTTTCGCCATTAGACCATTTTAAACCTTTTTTTTTGCGTTTTTACCATTTTTTTTTTATAATATATATCTACAGATGTTTGTCTCCTATACCCTTTATGTCATTTTCCCCCTTTTAACTAGTTTATCCCCTTTTCCCTTTTACCTTGTTGCGCTTTTGGCACTTTTTGGACCTTTATACTCCTGTTGCACTTTTTGCCCTCTACCCTTTTTATACCTTTTACTCTTTATACTATTTAATATTTTAATTTTTATTGAGTTTATTTTTTGAGCTATATCCTTTTCTCCTTTTTTACCATTTTTGTCTTTTTTCTTTCTCAACCCGTTTACCGTTTTACCATTATTTGTCATTATGGAATATTTTTCACATACTATTCTTTTTTCACTTTTTTACATTTTGGCACCTTTTTACCCTTTTTGAAATTATTCCCTTTTCACCCTTTACAACATATCCCATTCACTCTTTTTAACATTTTCACAATTTTTTCACCATTCGCCATTTTCCCTTTTTCACCCTTAGGTTTTATTTCCTTTTTGTACCAATTTATGGATTTTTCACTTTTTTTTACCCCTTTAAAAGTTTACCCTTTTTATTTTTAAAAGATTATCAAAAAACAAATAAATATTAGTATTACATTCCCTTATTACTTATTTGTCCTGTTTACAATATTTATCCTTTTACTTACAATTTTTAACCTTTATTTTTGATATTTTACACCTATTCACCTCTTTTACTTTTTTATCCTTTTTACCCTTAAATATTTATCCGGGTGGAAACTATTACTTCATGCTGTACAGTATAATTAAGACATAATGTGTATAAAATAGCCATTGAGTGTACCAAGTTAATTTTGTTTAAAAAATTACACATTTAGCATTAATAAGAAAACTTAAACTCTTACAATTATGAGTACACAATAATTGTTTTAGTCGATCTTTATTCTACTTAAGGTAATATATTTTGCTATAAACAATTTTTTTTTAAATACCACCATATTAATAAAATTACAGAATCAAACTTCAGTTGTTCAAATGGATCTCGAATATTTTAATTATATATCTGCTAACAAGCAACTATACTGTCGCTTTTTAGCTTCATTGTCTCATCACTGAAACTAAATAGTAGTCAAACCAGTATATCAGATCACGGTTTGAATGTATTTATCTGTACAGTATTATTTCCGTATTTTTCAAATAGTCTTACATACTTTTGGTCTGATAATCCTGTGAAAATGAAATTATTTTAAGTGATAGTTTGTAGTTGAAAACATTTTATATTAAAGTTCAACGTTGTCCTTATTAATATGTTATGATAGTTATAATGATAAGTGATTATTGAAACTAGTTTAGCTTATTGCTTAAGTGAAAATGATATAAATAATACAAAATATTATATGGAAGTTTAGGTCGTTTATAGATTACAGCCAATTTTTTTAGCGCAAATAAATAATTGATAGTCTTTGTCGTTGAGTTAAAGTACTTGATGCTGACGGACTACCGTCCGTATTGAAAATGTTACTTTAATATGATATTTTGTAATAATGCACTCAATAATAACATTCAGTTAAGTGGTAGGTTAATGGTCCATGTCAGATTAATTTGTCCTATGAATATGATTAGATAATCTGTAAAAGAGATCACATTTGTCTCGAATCGTTACAATAGTTCAAAAAAGTGTTGATTCTATTTAAAAAAATTAACATAAAGGGTATTTGTAAAAACATACAAATATATTTTATATAACCCTAGCACACTTTTACAAAGACTGTGGTTGACGAACCCGTTATATTAGACAATGCAACACTAAATTTTCTTTACTATAATGTATGTATTGTAAATAGTGAATTTTGTAAACAAATTAACATATATTTAATATAGTACCATGGGTTTTATAAACATTAATTTTCCTTTACTACTGTTTTGTTCAGTCTGATTAGTAAATTTTCAATTTTTGTTATATATCCGAAAATATTTAGGATATGAAATTACTTATCATTACAAATATGTAGATATATTTATAATACAAATATTTTATTCAAAACATATTTTTATATAGCAAATAACTTTCAATATATACGCAAATATATATATTTTTTAACTTTTCAAACACTAAAGTTTAAGTATTGCGACCGTAAAAAAAATCTAACCTGAAATGTTGATGGATGTTGACGTCTCATGACCCCCCGAACCCTTAAAAATGATCTTTGCAATGCCGTTTGTCTGTGTGTCTGTTCAAACTTAAAATTAAGAAATTTTTATAAAGGGTGAAAAGAGAAAATTCGATTTTCTCAAAATCGGCCCAAACGATTTTGATTAAAATTCGTATTTAGGCGTTGATTAAGATTATAAATAAACTGGCTATTTTCATTTTCCATGAAAATGAATTTTAGGGTACTTTAGAGAAGTGAAAATTTCCGTATCTCCGCAACTATTTGAGAAACTAGGTAACTTATTATTGAAAAATTGTAGTACTATTAAAAATTAAAAAACTTTTATATGAAATATATTTTATAAAACCAACAATTTCTGAGATATTGGCAAATATATTAATTCAGTTTTGTGAGCTTTAGTTGTAAAGATATACTACTTAAGTTTTAACGTAATAATCCTCCAATGCCGTAGAGTAATTAAATATAAGTAAGTCTCTCAAAAAGTGTATGTTATTTTTCCTTAAACCTCTTAGGAGAAATGTTTATACAGCAATGATCTATCTCCATTTTAGACTCTATGGTCAATATTTACATTTTTTATTGGTCAAAATTTATAAATGAGTAATTTAATAGCAATGCACTGACCTGAAGATGTGCAACACTTAATAAAATGTCGATTGGAAGTCGAAATTTTAATACGAAGTTTTGACCCTTGTGACCCAATATTAAACTTTTTTATTGGTCCAAACATACAAATGAGGACATTAATTATTTAAAAATAAAAATATAAGATTTAAAACTGGGACTCAAAAAAAGGTTTTACATATGTAAAGTGCTATTTATTCTTGGGTTTGCTCGTGTAAATTATTTATTCTCACATATATTACAATCTATGATTAAATATCTCCATTTTTAAACAGTGGATCGAGAAAGTCCGTGCGGGGTGCCGTACCATTTATTTTAAATATGTAAACTATTTAACTATTAAATGAGCAATATATAGTCTTCATATTTCCAATTAGAGTGAGTAGCTAAGTTGACATAATTTAATTTACGAATCAAGATAATTTTTTCGTTGGCCACATGATCTAAGGTGTCACCTTCATGTTAGTTTATACTACCAATGACAGGAAGATTGAAGATCAAATCCCGGTCGATGATCTGAGGGTTGTTTTTCCTATATTATTTTCTACTCTATAACTCTATGAAGAGGGACGTTACGTACAACGTTTCCAAAATATAATATTTTTTAAACTCTATCTTTGGATGGATATAATAAATCCTGAGAAGACCAATATCATATCTAAGTCACAAGCTTGTCTGCCTACTGAGATAGGTGTCCCATGTTTGATTCTCAGTATTGCATAGAAATATATAATTGGTGATATGTGGGTTTACAATAGTGAATTAATGACTGGGGGCTGGATATTCTGTCCATGATTTAAGTAATCTTATAAGTCGTGTTCTGATATAATTTAACAGTTAAGAAAGTTTTCCATAAACATAAAAAACATTAAATAATAGAACACTCATTGGACAAGTATTTAGAACAATTAATTGGGAGGTATGTAAAGTAGAACCTATGTACAGGTTGATTCAAAAGTTTCCATTGTTAAGAAATATTTATTTTAGGCACCGTTCTGAAATGACCTTTTTTTTAAAAGGAATATCCTATAAAAATCATTCTCCTGGGCAGATCAAGAAATGTTCGTAAATGAATTCAAGAGGAGACACTAACCAGGAAGACAATTGACACATGACACTGTTGTCAAACTTATTGAGAAGTTCGGAAGTCCCGGAAGTGTTGATGTCTAAACAGAGATACGGTCGTTCACAAACATCAACCAATGAATACATATTAGCACGGTAATGGCAGACTTTTAAAAGAGCACAGTAATAATATCCACACTAAATTCAAATTGGGCATCCTCCCTATGTATTGAAACTTTAGAATCATCCGTTTTCAAGGTCAAATGGAGGTGAGGAAGCATATAATCATAATAACATAATCGACTTCAAGTCGTTGGTGGCAGTGTTTTTGATATACACTAATTATCCGACAATCCTACATGTCCATCTCACATACTCTAAACTATGGTTGATGAATTACCCTGGGCACAAGATTAACCTGTACAGCTCAGTGGAAGAGCTTTGATGGGCTAATGCTAAAGTATGTGATTCGATTCCCATGCATGGCTGTAACTTTACAGCTAAATTCAAATCATATCGAATGGGGAATCTTGCTTGGAAGGGCAGACACTTTGTGGCCACACTATACCGGAGTAAAAATGATAGCAGTTAAATAAAATAATGTTGTTCTTTGATATTTATATATAATTTTTGAAATTATTATCTGAAATTAGTCATACAATTAAAATTTTAACAATTGTGTTTAGTTCCGAATAACAAATATGAATATAAACCACCTAAACCTAACTGTTACTTAATTTAATACTCAAATGAAATCCACTTTCTATTTCGTATAGCTTTAGTAGTCATATTTTGGCTACTGAAATTAGATGTGACTAACTAGGACTAAAATGGAAGAATAACCAATCATGCTGACTACACTTTTTACTTTTTTTTTGGTGTGAAAAGGTACCTATTATAATCGTCAAAAATGTTCAAACTTGAAATTTTGAAGAAAGTTGATGTTTAATGACCCCTGAATAGGAAAAAGTTGTTTTAACGATGACGTATTCGCCTGTATTGAGAAGAAAGCCCAAACCATTTTATCGTTAAGGTTAAAAATTACTATCTGGGGTTTTCAAAATGTTTCCCTTTGGAGTATTTGGAGTTATATATCCAACCCTAATGAGTAGCTTACATAGAAGTACAAAAAAAGTGTATTTTACTCTGAATAATATCTAACAATTTTGATTAGAATTCGTATCTATGCACTATTTAATTTAAATATACTTTATTTGAGCGGAAATTTCCCAATGTGATCATACGTCCACAACTCTTTGAGATATGAATTATTTTACTAACGTAAAAATGTAATACTCTTGTAACTAAACAAATTTGATCTTTGTAAATAGAGCTTTGGGCAATACAGAGTTTAAAATGCACATATAATATCAAGTAATATAATTATTTCTGTGACAATCTCTATTATTTCATCTATGTTCTTTAGCTATAAATATAATTTAGGTAAAGGAGTGACAAAGTAAATGCGGTACACCGTAGAATTTATTTCTTAAACTGAATCACCTTTATTTTATTTTTAATGTATTTCATGTCATACTGCCCGTACGGTATATCTTCATACTTAAACTAATGGGATAAGGCATGAGTATGTCAACATTTAAAGAAAATTTGGCTCCATTTACTTAAAGAGATGGTGAGGAAAGCATTTTGTAAAAGACACCTGACAGAGATTTGAAGCTTGACCTCCAATTACTAGAATACCAGAGAAAAGAAGAATGACACATTTTCCAACGTTCCCACATATGCTATTCATATAATGGGAGTGAGGGAATTTACCCATTATATTATATTTCAATATGGGATGTCAAATTACAATAAAACTTCTATCAATTTTCATTTCAACCAATTTGTAATATACTCAGACTTCCTGGTGTAGGCCTAGACGTAAGATATGTTTGACACAACTATACCTTCGGTTAAAAGTGGGAGTAACGGAATTCAAATATGGCCTTGGCCATTCATAATTTTTGTTTCCTAACTTTCTTCTAACCTCTTTCTCTCGAAAGTCAAGCAACCTAATGACCCGCCCAATAAGGACCGCCAAACTTGTCTTGGACTAGATAATAGCAAAGTTGTTATAGCCTAGGGGGGAATATCATAGCTACGTTCTATCTCATCATGTGAACTCACTTAAAACTGTAACAACACCACTTTCACTTTCAATATCTTCTACACGGTAACGAAGTTCTGCCTTGGTATTGTTGCAACAATCGTTAACAAAATTCAGGAGAAGGAAGGGAAATCGAATTAATTATATATAATTGTACCTTTAGAGTCTTTCATGTTCAATGACATTATTAACTGGCTATAATAAATGTTTACGTAAAGTTTTGCTGTATTGCATAACAACTAAACCTAGGGTTTTACTATGTGATTTTGTTTTGAATGCCTTACTACATGTTTATATCTTCTAGATTGTTCTTACCGAACATTTTCAGTTCGTTTGGACAACTTTATAAAGAGCACAAGAGAAGAGTGTGTTAAGTCAAGTTCAGAAACGAGATGTGATAGTAGTTCTCTTGTTATTTGTGAAATACCCAGCTATTACTTAAAATTAAGAACAGTCAAAATAAGTCACTTTGGATGGCTTTCAAGATTAAAAAATATTGGAAATAATAATGGCAATATGTGTCATGTTTGAACTTCTCAAACTTTTTTTCTAAATTTCCAGCTAGTCTGGACAGAATACGTTTTTCTCTATTTATTTGGATTCAAAAGTTAGATTATAAACCTTAGACGTAAATAATATGTGCTAATAGTAATCTTTCATTAATTTTATTGTGAATAAGATAAATAAATTTCTCTATTTGCTTACAAAGCACTAAATTGGTTAAGTTATGTTTTACCAAAACTTAAATCATATGATACCATATTTAAAAAATATATTTTTATGGATAGTTTTAAAAGAATAACTTAATGTGATGATCAATTTAAATTATATAAATACCCCAATCTGGTGAGTTTTCTATTACCAAGGAACAAAAATGAGTGTATAATTTGATAAATGGAGTAGTTTCACAATGGTTTTATAAATATACATTTACACTATGGACATATATTAAAAATATATATATGTAAATAAATATGTATAAATCCATAATAACTACATAAAAATACATATAATATACAATCATATATTTACTTGAGTAGTCACCACGGCCTTAGACTTTAATAGCATATTACTTTTTTCAATCTTCTGTCCACATAACCAATATTTGCCTGAATATCCTTAGACCAAAATTTTAATAAGCAAAAATTATCGTACTAATTAAAAAAATTGTTGATCAATTTTTGTCCTGAGGTAATTTAAACATAAACTTAATATATTTAAACCTAACATTAATCTGAACAAAATTTTAATATCCAAATTAATGAGAAAAATACAACATCTATTTGTTTCCATTACATACTTTTAAAATATATATATAATACATTTAATTTGGTTTTAGATAACTGTTTCTGAAAATTGAGTAGCTTTAAAAACTACTGGTGATGGCTAAATTTGCTTGAATAGTTAGAACCACAAAAAATATATATATAAATATCATATAATCTAGGGATAAAAAATTGTATTCACTAGCATATTCAATTGGTTTTCAAAGTCCTAGGCAAAACATTCTTGACGCGCAGAATAAAGAATATCATAGATATATATAGTCCTGGAATAAATATTAATTGTAAAGTTAAAAATCAGATATTAAATAAATGATACGACACAAGTGTATTAACTTTTCCATGGTATATTAGAGCTTGATAGCTGAACACCTAATTTTGGTTTTTTTTTCTTCTAAGTACAACAAAGTAATTTTTTCTTATGAAAACGACAATATTTTTACTTTCTCGCTATCTTACAGGTAGAGAAAGTAATGTGATCGTCAAAAAAATTGAATTTGAGATTTTGATGAATCTTGACGTTTTATGACTCCCTGAATCCGAAAAAGTGATTTTTGAATTTCCGTCTGTCTATCTGTTTGTAGCTCTGACTAGAGCCTAAATTATTTTTTCAATCGAGCTGAACTTGGCATCTAGGGCTTTAATAGGGTTGCCCGAGGGTTTTTGGAATTGGATATCTAACCCTAAAATTAAAGGTAGTTTACTGAAGGGCAAAAAGAGATAAAGTAAATTTTCTCAAAATATGCTTTAATGATTTTGATTAAATTTAATTTATAAATATTTAAAAATATTTTAAACAAAATGGATACTCTCAATATATCGGCAAAATGACTTTATGGGCTCCAGTATGATGCATAAATTCTAAATTTCTTTTATCATATCTCCGAAACTATTTGCGATATGAAATTAATTATCATTACAAATATGTAGATATATTTATAATACAAATATTTTATTCGAATCATATATTTATAAAACAAATAATTTTGAAGCTATACGCCAATATATATATTTTTTAACTTTTCGAACATAAAAGGCTCTGATTGCGACCGTAAAAAAAATCTAATCTAAAATGTTGATGGAGATCGACGTCTCATGACCCTTCAAACTCTTAAAAATGGTCTATGCTAATCCGTATGTATGTGTGTCTGTTAAAACTTAAAATTAAGAGTAGTTTTATAAAGGATAAAAAGAGAAAACTCGATTTTCTCAAAATTGGCTCAAACGATTTTGATTAAAATTCGTTTCTGGGCGTTGATTAAGATTATAAATAAACTTGTTATTTTCATTTTCCCATGAAAATAAATTTTAGAGTAATTGCATAAGAGGAAATTTCCGTAACTCTGCCACTATTTGAGATACTAAATAGCTTATCATTGCAAAATTGTAGTTCTATAAAAAATAAAAAACTTTTATACGAAATACATTTGTATAAAACGAACAGTTTCTGAGGTATCGGCAAATATATAAATATAATTTTGTGAGCTTTAGTAGTAAAGATATACTACGTAAGCTCTAACTCAATAATTCTTCCATGCCATAGAGTAATTAAATATAAGTCTCTCAAAAAGTTTATGTTTTTTTTCCTTAAACTTCTTAGGAGAAATGTTTGTACAGCAATGATCTATCACTATTTTAGACTCAATAGTCAATATTCAAATTTTTTATTGGTTAAAGTTTATAAATGAGGAATTTAATATCAATGCGCTGACCTGAAGAAGTGCAACACTTAATAAAATGTCGATAAGAAGTAGAAATTCTAATTCGAAGTTTTGACCCTTTTGACCCAATATTAAACTTTTTTATTGGTCCAAACATACAAATGAGGACATTAATTCTTTAAAAATAAAAATATAAAATTTAAAACCGGGACTAAAAAAAGTTTTACATAAATAGAGTGTAATTTATGCTTGTGTTTGCTAGTGTATACTATTTAGTTTTACATATATTACAAGCTATGAATAAATATATTAATTTTTAAACAATATAGTGAAAAAGTCTGTGTTGAATTCTGTACGATTTATTATCTTGATAATCACAATAAACGCTCTTAAATATACAATTTACAGAAAATCGTTCGAACATGTTTAACAAATTTAAAGCTTTTGAAAGTAAGTTATTTTTAAGCCACTTCAAACTGTTTTTAATTTGAATGGTGACCTGGTGGTCTAGGGGTAAGGTGTCGGACTTCTGTGCTGAGGGTCCGGGGTTCAATCCTCGGCTCCGGCACAGATTTATCTGATTGCAAAACCCTTCCTTCACCTCTGACAAGATGTGTATTAATCACAACTCGTGAATGTGAGGAATGCCAGGCCTCCACTGTGGTTCGGATTCCACGTTAAACTGTAGGTCCTCCATTTCATCTCACAATCACCCTACCATTTCACATTAGCGTAAGTGCGTATAACCCGAACGGGTAGTAAGACGCGGTGCTAATAATAATAATAATAATAATAATTTAATTTGAAAACAAATATATATTATTATTTATCATGAAAAAAATTAAAAGAAATCCATTTTGAAAGAAATCATCAATTCCATTTTCATAACATTTTAAATATTCCAAAACTTGCCGTAAACAATATATATTTAGTATATTATTTTATAATATTTTTAGAAAAATAAACACATACTATTATTTATCATGTAAAATAGACCCAAGTTACCCAATTTTGAAAAGTATCTTTAAATTTATATATATTCAAAATTTTAAAATTATTCAAAAATCAATTATCATTTAAGTAGATAATGATTTTGTTAAGAAAAGCAGATAAGAATATGGATATTGTAAAGAAATAAAAATAATAATTCTTAATCTATTTGTTGGATTTTTTTACAATATTTAAAATGAAAAAAACTAGCTCTAAACATGTTTATAAAAATCTAGGTACTCGGTGTTATTAGAGATCTTAAATTACATAAAGTTAGGGTTTTCAGGAATCTGGGATGGAACTCTATCACCAAGCGAATACTTATTAATGTTAATCATCTGTACAGTATTTGATGCGAAATTTATGATAGTAACTCTAATTCAGTTAATAATTTTGGGGGGAAATGTGACCCTCTGGAATGTAGGGCCTGGAGAAACTACCCCCTTTGCCTAACCTCCCTAGATGCGGCCTTGGTCAAACACTCACTAGATACACATTTTAAACAAAAATCGTTAACGTCATTTATGAAACATTTGTAATATAAAGCATCTGTCATATGTAAACATCTCTTAAGAAAAATTCCCGAGCTATTGCACTAAAGCATGTAGATATTATATTTTTACAACATTCATCAAACCGTTTCAAATCTGTTGCCAGAGACAACACAACAGATATACCGGGTGAGGAATTTCAGTTGAGACGACAAATTATGCCAGAAACGAATAAGTTGTGAAGTTTCTTTTTCAAACAAGAGTTATTTATTTTTGGGGGAAAAGAGAGCAGCACTAGTTATTTTTGATTTGTTGAACGTCTTCGAGGCTATTTCAAGGTCAACAATGTTGTTATTTAAATGAAAACATCTAATCTTAACAGCATTCTACTCTACACTAAATAACGAACCACTCTTGCCTGTTTTTTTAAATTGATATAATTTTTTAAAATATTTTTAAATTTTATTTCTTACATCAATTATTTTTGTTCAATAACTTTTTGTAATATTATGTTATTCTTTATTACGTTAGATGTGATATTATTTAAAAAATTACTTAGATAAATTTTTAAAATCTCTTATAATAATTCTGAATATTTTTACAGGATTACCTTAAAAACAAAGTATCAGCCACTACTAACCACTCCAGAAAACATGACGGAACGCATAAAAAATTCTTTCAAAATGTTGATAGATAGACTCTACTATGTGCTCGTCAATCTTTTATAAAGTGAATTGAAAAGTACATCAAGGATAATGTTCATAGTTTGAAACATTTAGTAAAGTAATTTGTTGTATAATATATTGCATTCAACGTAATGAAAATAACTTAATGTAATAAAACGTTCTTGTATAATAACTGTTATAAAATAATACAAGTTAATATATTTTAAAATATAGATTTTAATAAAAAAACTTTCAGGGAAAAGTTTTTTTTCTAGAATAAAATGCCTTTAAAAAGTGAAGGTTTTTATTTTTTTAAATATGACATTGAAATAATATTGAATACATTCACCAATAATTAATAAAAAAATAAACTTCATTTTAAAGGCATTTTATCTTTGGACCTTATAAATAGTAAGATTCATCAAATTCGAGTCAAATAATATCTTTATGTGTTAAAGAAATAAAAATCAAATTGCTTCCTCAAATCAAAAACTCAATCAAACTTGAATACTCTCTAAATATTCTATTTTATTTTGAAAAATAATTTCTTTCATAATCTTACTAAAAATTCTATCATATACAAACGTTTAGAATAAATCATTATTATTATCATCACTAGAATAAAAACTTATTGCTATAAATCTAATACATACAAATATATGGGATGTCTAAGGTGTTTAGGTTATCGATTAAAAACGTGACTTATACGATTTTAAGCTATATCTACCAATTTTACTAGATCATTTTAGATATAGCTAGTTTAATTGACTGACTGGAATGTTTTTTTCAGGTGTACCATCCACCCTGAATTACATCTCTCTGACGAAAAGTTTTCCCGACTCCCCCAAGCTCACACCATACCCGGACTGGAACACGAACCGACAAGGCAATTGCGGCGGCGTCACGACGACATACAGAATCAAAGCCGATAAATGCGACCGTCTTTGGGTGCTTGACTCAGGCACGGTAGGTATCGGTAACACCACTCGACAGGTCTGCCCCTACGCCCTGCTCGTCTTCGACCTCACCACGGACAAGCTGCTCCGTCGATACCAGTACAAGGAAGAGGACACGAACCAGAACACATTCATCGCCAACATTGCCGTCGATATTGGCTCAACCTGCGACGACACCTTCGTTTACGCCTCCGATGAGCTCGGATATGGGCTCATAGTCTATTCCTACACGGAGAAACCTCATGGAGGGTTACCCACGGATTCTTCCATCCTGACCCTTTGAAAGGTGACTTCAACGTAGGTGGGTTAAATATCAGTGGGAGGAGGAAGGATATTCGGATTAGCCCTTTCCCCGATCAAAGGCGATGGCTTCAGGACGCTCTTCTTCCATCCCTAGCAAGCAACAGAGAGTTCGCCGTTTCGACCAGGATCCTTCGTGACAAGAACCTTGCGACAGAGAGCTACCACGAATTTGCATCTCTCGAGGAACGGGGCCCAAACACTCACTCGACATCTTCTGTGATGAGTGATGATGGCGTACTTTTATACAACCTGGTTGACCAGAATGCCGTTGGTTGCTGGAACTCAAAGTTCCCTTACCTTCCTGAGAACCAAGGGATTGTCGACAAAGACGATGTTGGTTTGGTATTCCCAGTGACGTCAAGATTGACGCCAACCAAAACGTGTGGGTGATGTCCGATAGAATGCCGATCTTTTTGATTTCCAACTTGGACTATGGTGATGTCAATTTCAGAGTTTACTCAGCACCTATTTCTGAACTGACCCTGGGTACTGTTTGCAACGCCAAACCTGAAGAGTACAGTCTGAAATCACATCAGTCTTGGAATAGCATATTCCTGCATGGGCAGCCCTCTGTACTTCATTCTGCCGTGGGAGAGACATACAATTCTTTCCCAAGCATTGCGTTATTCTAGGAATGGGAGCAAACAATTACTTTTAAAAAATGTTTAATGATCATACTCTTGAAACATAGCCATTCTTATGTAAGATCATTACAACTCAAAATGTATACAATTAAATAATATTAGAGATAAATTAATTATTTACCTTCTTCTGATTCAAAACATAGTTTTGAATCTCATAAACAAAACTCACCCAAATTAATGCCTATCAATTTTGAAGTGGATAGCTTCTGCTGAACGCAATGTATTGGAATAAACAATCTATTTTAATTCAAGAAGATTTTTTTAAAAATAAAATTTAATATTATTTAAGTTTTGTTGAAAAACATATTTATTAAATGTATTTAACTGTCACGATCTCTTTAAAAATAGTAAAATATATATTAATAGGTGAATTATATAATTATTTGTGTCCAACAGGTTTAAACTGCGTTAATATGGTTTATTTTTTATTTTATTCATTTATCTTTATCTTTGTACCCCTAAAGTTGTTACTGCACAATTCAATTTATACATATTTTATAATCTTTATATAAAATACATTTATCCAAAATTATATTTATATTTGTAAATATATATATATATTTTAAATTTTACTTAACCCTAAAATGTTTTCTCGTATCCCCAGGGCTACGCTTACCCCAGATTGATTACCACTGCTCTAGACGAAGTTTCCCCCTCTTTATCTTATGCTCTTAAACTACATATTAAACTATATATTAATATCAATAGTGTGTAGGCCTACGGACAATGCGTCAGTAACAACTAATTTATGAATATCTATTAAAAAAATACACCTTGACATGACAATAGAATTCTGATTCTTAGATATGTTGTGCCAATGCTCTTGCTGTTTAGCTGTCCATGTTTAATCTGTGGTCAAGCTCATATCACTTATTTTTAGGTGTTGGTCTAGTATAGACGTATGGGATCGTTATATACTTTATAGCTATATGAAATACAAACACAATGACCTGACAAAATTGAATAATACATTGATATAATTAGCATTAGAGTGAAAAGCACACAATTTGCTTTACTTAATATTAATTGTTTACTGTGATCCAAATAAACCTCTTCCTAGAAAGGATGTGCCATATTGGCAGCAGTTATGAAACCACAGAAATATTCAAATATGATTCATTAAAAAATATAGTTAATTGTTTAGAATAACTTATAATAATATATTTATTTTTATTTTACTTAAATTATATTAAATACTTCTGGAATTGTCTTTATTTTGATATTGATTAGGCCAATTTGATATCTCTTTTGAACAGAATTTTATCATTTAAATCATTGAAATGTTGTAATGAGATATTATATTAAGTAAATTGTAATGTATAGGTTTACACATGTGAGAAATAAGACACCATGGAAGTTTATAATGAGTTTTTTCCTATAATTGTGTATAGTTATACATTATTTAATAATTTAATTTTCCTACCATTTATATTATTAAAAATATAAAAATGTATATATTTTATAGTTGGTTGTATTAAAGTTTTCGAAAAAAAAATGTGGTTATTTACTATAGTGTTCTTAAAACAATTAAGAGTTTTTTAACTCTAATAGACAATGTTAATTTTAATGTGCTAAGTATTATTATTTATTTTGTGTTTGTCATCCTAGCTCAGTCAGTAACATGTTTGCCGATTAAGTTGGGGATCCACGGTTACATTTCCGGTAAGACCAAGATATTTACAATTAGAGAAATTGGGATTTCCACTTTCACAAAGATGAGGCGCAGGTCATTGTGTCAGTTCTATATTTGCGCTAGTTTCTTAAGCCATATGCTGATTATAATGAATCGGCAGTGCCCTCTAAATACCTTAAATAAATAAATGATTATTTTTTTCTTCTAATTATTCATTCTCTTGCTGATCCTCTTAATTAAGAGATACATTTTTGACATTCTAGGGCAGTAAAATTAGTATTCTAAGAAACACGCTAATGTTTTTTCTCAACTAAGTTTTAATACAGTAAAGTATTATCAAACTCTGCTAAATAGTATTATTATTATTATTATTATTAGCACCGCGTCTTACTACCCGTTCGGGTTATACGCACTTACGCTAATGTGTAATGGTAGGGTGATTGTGAGATGAAATGGAGGACCCACAGTTTAACGTGGAATCCGAACCACGGTGGAGGCCTGGCATTTCTCACATTCACAAGTTGTTAAATAGTATTGATAACGCCTGTTACAACTCTTAAGGTGAGATTCTAGTGAATACTATCTTGTATAATTTATTGCATAGTAAATACTAGAATCCATCCAAGTAGGGATTCAATACAATGTTTCTGTGAAATGTTATTTAAATGCAATATCCTAGACTGCGATGAAGGTTAATAAACCTCTTTTGAATGCTTGCATTGGCTGACATATCGTGTATCTTAAACAAATTTATTTTTCAAATGTAAGTTGTTAGACCTTACATTTTATTTAAAAACTTTTGAGATACATTTTTTGTTAATTTCGTGTCATTCCAATCAACAGATATATACATTTTATATACAGTGTTGGGGTGAGTACGGGGCAGATATAATTTTAGTTTTAAATGCGCTCTCATTTTCGTGAAGGGAGAGTGGGGAAGTCATAAAGAGAAAAATAAACTAATTGTACTCAAATTATTAAAACCTTGATCTTTATTTTAAAGGTAAGCCAGATATATGAGGACTTTAGTTCATGTGGCAAAATACACAATGTTCTCTTAACACTTGATTTGTTAGAATCCGTTTGGGATCAAGTTTCAAGAGTTGCGGCAGCAGACTAGGCATTATCTACAAGTACACAAGGATGCAAGCCTTCACGTCTCTTATGGACTTGCTCTTCTTCATAGACAGGACCACGAAGACCCAACATATTTCCCACAGCAAGCCGAATTATCTTCATCAGGACCAAGGTAAATGCCCCCTGGAACGACATCATGAGATGTCCTCCTTGCACCCAAAAACAATCCTCCCTCATGATCATTTGACAGTTCACTGACTTACCAGGATCTCTACTCCTCCCCCCTCCCTCCTCTCCCGCCTCATCACTAGGAGATACACTCCCATGCAGCCAACGCTTAACTAAAACAACAACAAATTTGGTGGGTAACGTAGGTCTTGGAATAAATAACAAGGTAGCATTTTAGAGTTTATGTACAAGAATCTTCATTCGAAAAAAGTGGAAATCTATAACACACGTGCCCGATATTCAATCACCAACATCCCCGTCACCGAAAATACAGTATAACCTGAGAGTGACACATTAGACCATGTAACCACCGATACGGGCTATAATATTACACATTTAAATTATGGTGTAATTTATTAAGCTATATTTTCATGTAAAACAAATGTTATAGTTTTAAATAATGTAAATTACTACCTTACATAAAATTATAAAGAGACTAAGATTGCTAAATATATTTTTATTGTTACCCATAAGTGCAACGCCAATTTATTTGCCACTGTCGATTTTAAGGTGCTATTTATAATCTTATAGTAAGTATGTTATCTTAAACTATAAATTTAACTTTGTTAGAATTGTTTGCATTTTTATTTTATAGCTCATGGAATTTAAATTATTTTGGTTTTCCCTTATTTTGTTTACGTTGATTTTAAACATAACAGTTATCTTACTTTATGGAATTAATAAGGCTTTAACATCGATAACAAAACATGTTCGATCCTATAACACATTTAAATATTTTGGTATGCATAATTTATTTACATCGCTCTGAGCTGGGCTCAATTTGGGATCCGTTATAAATGTTAAGTATTTAACTGATTTGCATTATATTCATTTTGTTTACTGTGTGTCGTATACTTTTACAATATTGAATCAACTCTATTTTAATTTGATCTTATAACTTTTTTATGAGCAGACTTAATTTTTCCCCATTTTTAAGGGACCTGCCGAAACGTTGGCAGTTTATTTTAAACTTTCTTCTAAATATCTTCTACCTCAAAAGTAGATAAAACTGACATAGTTGGAACTAGGGTCAGACAACTGTAGGCGTTAATTTATTTTATAGCTCATATGCATTGGTGGACACGCATGATAAGGCCTCAGTCGAATCTGGTCTAATTTTCCTGTTATGGTCGTGATTATGTTTATGTTGTTGTCTTGGTTATAATTACAGGGTTTTTCCAAATGGTTTCTCTACTCTCTCTCCAAGCAAATACGTTTTCAATTCCTCTAAATTCTCCCTCACTTATCCCGTGATCACGTAAGGTATTGGTTAAAATATATGGATAGTCTGGAATAGTAGCAATAAGCAAAGCAAGAAACATCATTAAAGTAGTACTTACTTTAATTTATGGTCTATATTGTTTTCTCACTCGTTGTATCACTTTTATTAGTTCTCTTAAGTAACACCATAGAGAAAACTAAAACAAACATTCTCTTTGATGAAATTAATACTCTTTAATTAACAATGACGATCATTTTTAAAAGAATGGACATAAAAATTAAACTACTTTCTTAAATTCTCCAAACTTTTGACTGAAAAACACTTTGAGGAATTCTTCAAGTGAACCTCTTCCTAGCAAATCCCACTCGTTTATCTATTTTGTTTTGTATCCAGGACGATGTACTATATTTTAGTTTAAATAATTGTATATAATGGACATGTGAGATTATAAGTAACTTAATAACTATCATAAGTGCATCCATAATGACTCGTGGTCATCACTATTTGCTGCTAATTTTAATGCATTACATTATTAATACTCCATTATATGATTTAATCGTATAAAATGATATCAATACATAAAAGTATTAACTTGCAAATTATATATAATGTAATTCTAAATAGTCCTTAAATAAAATAAAAAGAAATCTTGTAATTTTAATGATTCACTGTATAAAATTGATCTCTGTAATTTTTTTCCGTTACCAGATCATTTATTTCAAAAAAAGATTGTGGTATAATGGATTTCTTGCATGTTATTTTATTTTTAGTCCACAATAGTAACATCTGTATCTTTACCTGTAGATAGATACCTTAGAGATCTGAAATTTGCTATGGATGCTATGGAGCATTCCATCTTTATGAGAAATATCTAAAGCTTAAAAATAAAAAATGGAAGAGGATACAATCTACAGATTAAGTCCTAAAGAGCTGAAATTTGGTATTGGACTCTGAGGTGTATGCAATCTTTTAGGTGAAAGAAAAACGTAACTTTAAGAATCAAAAATATCGGACGCAGCGTGTTCTAATTACTGGGCAGAGCCATAGACTCAAATAGTGCTACCCCCGTTATGAAAAATCTAAAAATGGATCAAAACAACAGGGAAGAGACTTCGCAAGTACTCCGAAATTTTTCCTATTGGAGGGTGGCCTTATCCCTAGTTGGTAAATAATATGTCTGGAAACTATTTTTTTTTTCAAAAGTCCCGTGGTCAAAGGCGTCTGTAGTGCAACGGTGGGGAGATTGTGTTTCAAATCTAACTTTAGTTCCCTTACTCCAATATTCTTTCTTGCAACTAAATATTCTTTTCCACCGCTTTACTAATCCATACTGCAAAGAATAATTAGCTCATTGTATAAAATAATCCTTATTTTAAAACGAGTGTACTCATATTGAACTCATTTGTCATTGACGGAAGGATCGTGTTTATATTCCCATTTGGGCGAACTAGTAATATTTTTATAACTTTTACCGTCCTCTCTTCATTATATTTTAGATTAATTTCTTCGTAGGTACCTTCCGTGTCTCTGTCCTTTATAAATAATTGAGCAGTGCTTATATTTAGTCAAAATTATCAAATAATATGTATCCCTTATAATAATTTAAAAAAACATGCTTGATGAAACTAATACTTCTTCAATTCTTAGCAGTGCTCCTTAATTTGAATTTCCAAGAATCAACTTTACTTTTACAAATTGACAATAAACAATTTACATTGTCTCAAATAAAGACACTAAAAGGATGATCTTGAACACTCACTAATTAAGAAAAACTACATTTTATAACAGAACAATATATTCACCAGTACCTCTGACAAGCAAAAATAAGTACGTATTCAGTTTATTGCTCCCATCTGTAAAAAAAAAAGCAATAAAATTGTTAATGAAAGCACGTATCTTTCATATAATCTGCTATTCGAATCACCTACTACAAAATATGGCTGCAACAAGTAAAGTTTTAAAGAGGAATTAGTTCAATCGTAATTTATGATTTGATAACTATTTGGTAATAATATGTAACTCATAAAAACTAGGTTTTAAGCTAAGGGGTGGAATAGGCTCGCATAAACAGTGAATTTGATATAAGTTTTAGCTGCGTGCTGTTAAAATTATACTAGTATCTTAACCTTTTGAATAAAGCATCTTATTAAAAATAGAAAATAAATCTCTATAAATGTTGACGTTTGATAATCCCCTGAAACCGAAACAGTGGTTTTTAGTTGCCGTTTGTCTTTCTGTCTGTCCATTTATATCTCGGACTAAAGCTAAAACCATTTTACCGATTGGGCTAAAACTTGGTATATTGAGCTTTCATAAGGTTTCCCTAAGGTAGTTTAGGAATTAGAAACTGTGAGGATTCTCTAATATCCCCCAGTTTTTTTAAATTATTATTTAACCTACCAGTAATTTAATTATATTAGTATTTCTTAGAAAATATTTTTTATGTTTTGTCTATGTTTATGTTTATGCAATTATATATAATATAATATTAATATAAGATATGATTTACATTTTTTAATGGTTTTAATAGCACTAATGCTGAAAAATGAATTATCAATTTGGCCGCATACAACAGAACATTTCCGACAACTTTAAGTAGCGCATAATTTATTGCCGTAGTTTGATTCATAAAAAAACACTACGAAAAATCAGCATTTATTGTCAGATAAGAGTGGTCTAATTTTACTGAAGTTTTATTTTAAAAACAGGTCCTTGAACACATGAAATCAAGAAAGAATTTCTCGTTATTTATGTGTTGTTTTTTCGTACCTTTCACTCAATGGAATCCTATTATATAGCTAAATGGTGGGTGGTCTGATGTAATTTCTGTAGGAGTGGAGCTGTAATAAGTTAATTGCATGGTATTTAAACTCCCTCAAATAATAATACTAGGTTTTGAAAGGTGAAGTACTTCAAAAGACTAGTTAAAGTATCACGAGCAAAGGTCATAGGCACATCCACGCTCTAGGAGTATAACTTGTTTCATAGAGCTTCATCTTGAAAATAATACACAAACTACCATCGTTAAGAGTAGTGAATCTAAAATAGATTTAAAAAAATTATAGGATAGATTTTGTTTTGCCCGTGGGCCCTATAGAATATTTTTTATTTTATAGGCTTAAACATATTGTCTAGAATATTGATTTTTGTTTGTTAAATTTACCATTACGAGAAACTTATTAAGGAAGATTGGGACCGGGAGATGGAAATGGATGCAAGTGAGACCCACCCACTTATCATCATTAACCTGGCTGAAGATGATGAAGAGGATGACGATGAATGTGATGATGTAGAATAAGTTCTTGCAACCCCGTTGGAAAGCACTTAAAAGGTACAAGCTAGTTCATCCCGAATATGACTTATTTGTTGCAATAGGGTTAAAGAGGTTTATGACAGTGTTTTTTTCTCTGTGTATTACTAAACGTTCAGATTTTTCACATTTATAATGTTAATAATAATAATAATAATAATAATAATAATATAATAATAATAACAATACTATTAACAATTAATTATTTATAAATTCAAAGAATTGATTTGTAAAAATAATTGACTATAATAATAATAACTAATATGGTATTAAATGCTAAAAAATTTCCAATGTTTAATATTGTAGAAAAAATTAATATCTAATACTAGGCCTAACAATACTTCAAGGTCAAAAATAAAACAATAAATAAACCTGTCATATATGTTTCTTGTATAGACCTAGATTTTGACTGTCAAAAGTGACAGCTGCTAAAAATATGTGTTTGCAGATCATATGGTTCTGCGTAGGGATACATAATTTGGTCTGGTTACTTTTCATAACTGTCAGTCAGCACCAAACTGTACCCAACCCCAACCTCTTGATTTATTTATAAATAAAAGGTAAGAAACCGAATATATTAAGTTTTGGGTCTCAAGGAATAAGATTATTTTAATGATTGTTCAGATGAGCTAACAATTAATCTAATATGTTGGACAACACCACTACGAAACGAATCATTAAATAACTGAAGAATGATTGATTGAAATAAAGTCTTGAACTTATTCTAATAAGCCATTCCGTCACACTCAATGTTTGAAAACACATTGAATTTCTAGACAAAGGACATGAAGCTTTCTACTAATGTGATTCTTTCTTAGTTCTTCTTCCTGTGAAGGTATTTCAACACCGTTATGGGCTGGGTGCTTGGCGACAATAATTGCAACCCCGTTAGGATGTTGTGCTTCACTTTCAATTCTGTGAGTACGTGTGCGTTTTGGAATGTACGACCATTTCATGGTGACCAATTAAAACAATAAATGACGTAATTCCTGTCGGAAACCTCTGGAAATAGAAAAATACACAAGTAACCTACTGACAAGTTTCCAAACAAATTTTATATTCCCTTAATGAACTGTCTATTAAAAAAAGTTTTAAAAATTTTTTTTCCCCTACTACTCGTCTTACTAACCGATCGGGCTGTTAACATATTTATTTATACTAATGAGTTAGAGACGAGGAAGGTATCATTTTAGCGAGGACGTAGCGTCAGACTAGACTAAGAGACTAAGTCTCCCAAAACCTTCCATGTAAGGTTGAGAGAAGTAAATAGTATGGGTTTAAATGTCATAATGATTTCAACAACAATTCACAGATTGATAAAACAATAAAAAGTGCTTCTTGTACGGAGAAAATATTAATTTCATCTTTCCTTCACCTAATGAGACTAATCAAACTTTGCAGCAATTTTTTTTTTCTATTTGTAATCGTTCTTTTAAGCTCTCTCACCCTCCCTCATACCCGTCTTATAATACTTAAAAAAATTAGCCTTCTACGCCCTTGCACCTATCCTTATCTTATCATAAAATTGGTGTTGCCATATGCACACAACTTCGTGGTAAATATAATATATGCAAAACCGTTGGCTAGAGCTAATATACTCGTATAAGAGACTAGCAGTTAGACCCATTCTTCGCACTGTTAAGCTGCACCAAAACTATATTAAATTGAAGATTCAACATCCAGCTGCCCACTTTTTCATAGTTTCTCGTTGTATTATCTTCAGATAACTACGGCAATCATCAAACACTAATACACTTTAATAAATTAAAATAAGTTAAATATTTGAGATAAAATGTTACCATGTTCACAAAATGGGTGCACAAATAAATGCAGCCCATTAGTAAGGCAATACTTACCTAAGAAGGAAATAAAATATGATAAATGATCCAACATACTTTGTTACAGAAATATTTTGGATGAAAGGGCATTACGTTTCACAAAAGAGCATAAATTAATAATATCCTCTGTTACAGAAGCATAATGAACAATACGTTTAAAGGTTTTTCAAAGAGTACCACGGTTCACCGAGATATGTAATAAAAATTTATTTATTTTAATAACTATATTGCTGCTAGTTAGGCTTTAATTTATCCTTTGATTTTCGGCTTTGTCAATGCAATGCTAATGTATCACATTTCAGATAATATTAGGTTTTTTTATTCGTTTAATTTTGGATTTTTCTCACCTGCCTATACAAAATCCAAGTTTCCTAACGTATCGAGAAGATTTTTTTATATTAGCCATTTACTACTCCCTATTTTAAATTCCAAACTTTCCAGCCTTATAGTTATTGTAGGATTATCATTTTACATGCTTGGTAATTTTGAATTTTATTTCATGTTGAAAATAAGTTTTTATGATAATTTTTGAAAGATGTTAAGCTACTAATATTATTTTTGAGGCCTCCTTCTAAATATTAAATATATAGTACTTATTTGGTTATTGTGTAGTTTCTATACATACCTGGCGAATTTAATTTTTCTCCTTCTACTAATTTTATTTTCATTTTATTTAACACCCTCCTTAACTATTTTCTATTTTCAAACTTTTATGATTATTTGGAGGGGTATTTATATCGTCTTGCCAAATTTCAGTTTTCTACCACAAATAAAAGTAGTTTATTTTAATTTTGAAAATTGTGACCCATCTCTCCCATTTAAACAATTCATACTTAGAATTTATTACTTTCAAGGATAAAATGTTTATCTGGAACTATCCTTCTACCTGTCTGCTAAATTTAAATTTTATATTACACTTAAAAGTGTTTTATCTGTTTCCTAAAGTCCCAACTAAATATATATCATTTCTAAGACCTAATATTAATTTGAAGTGATATTTTTAACTGCCTGTCAAATTTCATTTTCTACCTCACAGGGAATAAGTTGTTTATTATTAGTTTTTGAAATTTAGAATACCCAGCCTTCCTTTCTCAAATTCACTCTTAGAAATGTCCTATAATATCTATTTGTGATCCTGTTTGGAAGAAAAATACCTTATTTGTGTATGGAAGGCTAGAAATATGATTATAAAAATTTACTTTGGTCTCAGAAATGCAAAATTTCACGTGAAAGGTCATAGAAAATGTATTAATTCCCTTTTTAAATCATCTACTAAATAATATAAAATTAAAATACAATTTTTCATATCTTATAAGAACATGTTGATACTTTTCACTACCGCCTTGGAATGAGCCATATTTCAAAATAGCAAACGGCTCTTTAAATAACGCGGTGTTTCTAAATGTCTGCAACGTCTCTATGTTCTGATTGTGTCCCTCTTAACATTATTGCTGAAACTTCTTCTGCAAAGTAGATATTTTCATTTGTTTTTAATTCTATGATGATAGCTATAATTTTATTAATATACTACTATTACTTTGTTTTAAGTACTATAAAATTAATCAAAATATTGTTTATGATACATAATAATAAAAATATAAATATGCACATACAATTTTGACTAGATTTTTATTTTAATTATTTTGTGTAATAAATGAAGAAATATAAAATTTAGCTCAGAAACAGCCGGTATTTTTATAGATAATCTTAAAATGGTTGAGATAATTACTTTTTATATGAATTTGACCTTGTAAAGTTCACTTTTCATATATTAATCTTGAACTAGTAATTGTTTTTAAGAAACACGATTATTATAGCACTAATAGAAAGTGTGTCTATTGTAACCTGAGACCGAAAGTTCTACATTTTTAAACTCGCATTACGCAAGGCCACCATTGACCTGGATCTGAATACGTCTTATCGAATGCGTATAATTTCACATCTCTACTACTTATAAAACAAAGTGTCGATCTGTATCTTTGAACGATTGTTGCCTAACATCTATGGAACCCTTTAACTTAATTGATTGCGATTCAATTATTTTTATATTATGTATACTTTTTCAGGGAAAGATGTAAGCTAATTATTAGAAACAAATTTAATAAAATAAAATTTATTTATTTTTAAAGATTTTGTTTTCAGGAAACTTCAGTAATATTCCCGGTTATTCCAAATCACTAGGACAGATGATGTCAACGCCTCAATTATATTGACTAATTATTTCAAGACCATAAAAAAGAAGTATAAATATTAATTATAACTATACATAAAAGCTCAACCCCTTATGTATTATAAACAAACAATAATAAGTTTTATAATAAAACTAGTTACCTTGTTAATTTTTAACATCGCATCTTGCTACCCTTTCGGTTAATACGCTACTTATTAAACTATTCGTAAATCACCTATAATATTGTATTAATAACAATGATTTATAATTAATTAGATACACAATATTAGCTCTTATTAAATCTAGTTAAATAATTTCATACTTTTATGTTTGATCCACCCAGACGTTTTACACTTTCCCTGTCAACCAACATGATCATCCGCCTACACGAAGACAAATACTACCCATATTGGACGACATATTTTTAAAACCCAGCAATGGAGTCATCACAAAGCACAAAGGCAGGGTATTGTGGATAATGCCTAGATATGCATGTGGATAAAATATATCAAGAAATTAGTCCATTTTATTTATATCGATACACTTTAAGAAAAGCATCCTATTCCTTGGTTCCAGGAGCAAGCTTTTCTATCTCCAAAAATGAATCGGCTTATAAAATTAATGACTGTATTTTAGACATCCCTATGCAGAAGTGTCTTCTGCGTGACCTCATAGAAGGAAAGGTTGAGGGAAAGAGGAGCATAGGAAGAAGGATTCAAATATTAGATGACTGGAAGGAAAGAAGAAAATTCTTGAAGCTGAAGGAGGAGGCAGAGGACAGGGTGCATTGACGTCTTAAGTTCACTGACAAAAGGAATGTACATGGTACAATACCTGTCCTAGAACGGAACCCCTAAATAATAATAATAATAATAATAATAATAATAATAATAATAATAATAATAATAATAATAATAATAATAATAATAATAATAATAATAATAATAATAATAATAATAATAATAATAATAATAATAATAATAATAATAATAATAGTAATAATAATAATAATAGTAATAATAATAATAATAGTAATACTAATTATAAAAATAATAAACATAGTAGTAAAGTAATCATTTTAGACCAATTTGAAGCGGCATATCACACCTACAAGTCTATAAGCTCTATCCTGTATAATTTCTTATTCCCTTAATCCATCCGGTATTCTCATCCACGCTCTTTAATTGTAATTCAAGCACACATTATTTTGCTTTGTAGTTTGAGCCCACCTAATCTGTCTACAAAACTGTATCCTAGAGGCAACTGTTATGACAGCTAAATGGGTCGTGATACCAAGAGTACCCATACCATGCCCTTCCTCTTTAAATGCATACGATTTCTTATCGAGTATCGCTATGCGATGACCATCAATAGAGCGAAGAACAAACCCTAAAGTTGGTAGGCGTTGATCGCCTTGGCAACTGTTTCTCCCATGGACGACTAACTATATGTGGTTTGTTCCCGTGATAGTTCTAGGAGCAACCTGTAACTGTTCACTCCTGATGATGAAACCACTAAAATCCTATACATAGAGGCCCTGCCTTGAATTTAATTAATTTATCTCCTTCAATTAATATTTATTTTGTGTGTATAATCTTGAAACAGAAATAATTACATTATATTGAACATTTTGATTTTAAGATTACATCATTTATCAACTCTAAAGTTCTCATCATCGTAATCTATATATAATACATTGCGTGATTTCTTCTCTGTGCATGAAATTAAAAACTCTGGAATTATAAACGTTAATTTTTTAGTGAAGATGTTTTTTAAAACTGACACTAACGTGAACGAAGCTGCGGAGAAGACGTATGATATATAATTCTGTTTTTCACATAATAATTAATGTTGGTGAAATTCATGTAATATATCTTTCTCACTACTTCTACTGTTCTATTAAAAACTTACGTGACTCACGTCAAACAGACTAAGGCGAAAGTCACGTTTGGTAATATTTGGCGATGGTGGTAGTTTGAGGCTTAAAGTCCATTTGAATGTAGTAAAAAACTAATTTATCACTCTACCTTCCTCAATGCCGTATTAAATTTCTCTAAACTATAACTTTCTCTTCTTTACCCTAATTGTATGAATTAGCGGGTTGCCTGGTTGGATAGTAAGATGTGGTACCTACATTCAATAGTTGGTGTATACAAACAAAAAATCTATTTTCATTGGCGTTATTGTAGCTATTAAAACCAATACATTCATTTGGATCTAATAGAAAATGTATCCGAAGCACTTTAGGGAGAAAACATTACAAAATACTTCATTTGCGCCCCACCGGGATTCAATACTTGAAAAGCAAACAAACAAAATAAACAATGCGTGGTACGTTTCAAACACTTATTACATCATCATGGTAGTATATAAATTAAATCAAAGACAAACTTTTTAAGAAATAAAAAAATGAGAAAAAATTAATTCAAGGAATAAAAATATTATAGCCAAATAAAAAATACCTTAAAAAGGATTATTGTAGTTTGCTTTTTAAATAATATACTTTATTCATCCACTACGTTGGACCCGTGGACTAAATGACAAGTTCTCTTAGTATTGTAATCCGATGGCAATAGTTTGGGGTTAATATTTCTGCTTAATTTATGGAAGTTATTTGCCTAAATGTTGTACCTTTCTTCCCCTACCAAAAGTTTGTATTTTATTCCAAGCTTCACCTTATTCTTAACTACCCTAAACGAATTTATCAAATTTGTAAATTCCAGAAGAGTAGTTAAAAGTAAAGCAAAAGCAATATATTTTTCCTCCTTCAAAAAAACAATAATTTTTCTTCATCCATTTGTACCTTTTGTACTAGTAAGAGCTAAGGCCAGTACACACAGAACGCTAAGCTAAGCTAAGATAAACTAAGATTTGCTCTGCTAACTGTTTGGAAAAATAGCGGACCATGTATTTAAATGTGTTGGCTCACACAGAAAGCTAAGGTAAGTTATGCTATGTCTTGCTACGTCACGCTATGTTTTTTCCGATTGCTTGGCCGGCAATTTTTCCGATTGCTTGGCCGGCAATTTTTCCATCTCCCATTTTGAGCCTTCTTACGCTGCGCATGCTTAAGGCGTAGCTTGGTATCCATGTTAAACAGACGCAGTGCAGGTTAAGCGAAAATAACCAAAGAAGGGTTGAAGTTTTGTTTTCATTCTGTTTCACGTGTATTTAAGTAATATTCTATTTAGGTTATATATTTAATAAATGTTTTTACATAAAAATGGAAGCGTTAATTGAAAAATTCAAACCTACATCTCCTAAACTTTCTTCATCTTCTAAAACAGGTACTAAAAGTATTATCTTATCTTCCTCAATACCATCATCTGAGTTCAAACAAGATATATTGGAGAATGCCATAACTAAACTTGACTGTAACAGACCAGACAGAAACAACACTGAATTCAGAGGAGAGAAAGAGGGATAATTGCCTAGCTTAGCTTAGCATTCTTTGTGTACCAGCCTTAACATGCGTAATTTTACTGTTGTGGTTTGAAAAAGGTAGAATTAGAGGTAGTATACCTGTATTATGTTTAAAATGTAAGAACTGTCTAAGAAAAAAACACCTTTCTACACTCTTCAAAGATTTTAATCTTGACTTTATCTCCACATTATAATCAAAGCTAGACAAGACAGATACATTTTGCCTTCTTGCCCATCGGTACGAGTCCCAGGAAATTAGAAAGGAAAATTCAATCAAGAGCCTCTCTCATTTTCATGAGCTAATAGTTGTAATCCTGTTTTTATTTTACTGCATTAGTTCCTTTTCTAAAATTCAACCTGAAATGATTAGCATAAAACCGAAAAAGCTATCAAAACAATCAAGCGATAAATTTATTTTGTTAGTTCACATAATAAGAACTGCAGTAGATCTCCAGCCTACCAATGAGATAAATTATCTTCCTACCAGACAATCGTTCATCCCACATGTTGCAACAGTAAATCACCACCCTTATAAAATAGTACAATCTCAGATGCTACAAATTCTCATCTTTATCTGATAGCCCACATTTTCAGTGGGTGTAGAGTTGAGTAAAACAAGAGAAACGATACCATCTGTTCCTCCCCCGTACCTCCTAGGTAGCGGCTTAATAACAGACTAAACGGACCTCCACTTCAGTGCTGCCATCTATAATCTCGTCCAAGCTGTCAGCGCACGGCACCGCCCAATTCTCACACCTGATAGGCCATCGCTCGTGGTCACGTACACACTTTGATGTTTGGATCTGCGCACAAGTTTCCACCCACATGAGTGATGAGATTATCCCACTACACACTGCGGTTTCTATGGGCAGCATTGGTGAATGAAATAAGTCTCGTGAAGATTGGTTTGTAATGAATGAACTTATGTTCATGAACATAGCCAAGAGGCTAAAATAATTCATGGGTTTTGAACAACCACTCCTTTATTTTAATAAACTATCTACTTATAATAAATTTGATTAAAAATAAATTTCCTCTTTTCAAAAAATTATATGGGAACTTATCTTATTTTTTAATATTTTTATTGAGGTAACATAAGAGTTACACAAGTGAAAAATATTTATAGGTTATAATTGAGTCTTAAATTATTATATTTTTATATATGCGGCTTAAGCTTTCATCCAATTAATATGTCTATTTAAATTTTAAGGTATGGTGAAGCGATATTAACACATGGCACTGACCGGACCACTTAAGAGTTGGCGGATAATGTCTTAGGCAATATTAATAAAAGTACATATGTAGTTCTCCCCTGCATCACCCCCCTTACTCTATGGCATGAGAAACTGAAAAGTAAATTGCCGCACTAACAAAAGTAGGGCTACGCCACCTATCACCATCTTAAGCTGATTCTATCCAGTCCCCCTCATTAAGCCCTATCTCTTTCAGATAAGGTTTAATGCTATCCTCATATGTGAGTCTAGGTATTCCTAATGATCTTTTTCCTTTAGGTGTCAGTCAATACCTTGAATGCAGTTCTAGTTTATTACATTCACGCTGCATGTCCCACCCACCATAATCCCAAAAAGTTTATAGCCCTAATAGTTTATAGTGATTGGTATAGGGTATTTAACTCATCATGATGTAACATGATCCACTTTATACTATCTTAAATTCCTTTTTGGAGCAATTTTTTTTCTAACTCATTTGTTTCGAAAATCTTAAACTTATTCTCTTTAAAAGATTAGAGAGCATGTTTCACAATATAAAGGTTATAAGACTACTGGTGTAGCTATTGCTTTTGGGGTGACCTGGCGGTCTAGCGGTAAGGTGGCAGACTTCTGTGCTGGGGGCCCGGGTTCAATCCTCGGTCCCAGCACATACTTATCTGACTGCCAACTCCTTCCTTTTCCTCTGACAAGATGTGTATTAATCACAACTTGTGAATTGTGGAACGCCAGGCCTTCACCGTGGTTCGGATTCCACGTTAAACTGTAGGTCCTCCATTTCATCTCTCAATCACCCTACAATTACACATTAGCGTAATTGCATAGTAATAGAACGGGTAGTAAGACGTGGTGTTATAATAATAATAAAATAATAATAATAATAAATAATATAAATATAACTATTTCTTTGTACACACTGAATTTAAGATTTATTGTCAACAGGCGAAATAGTAAAAGTTTACTGGCCGAGTAGTAGAAAACACATTATTGATTTTCACCGATCAAGGTATTTTTAGTCACAATCAAATATTATTTAAAGTACTTGATATGTTTGCGAGATAAGAAGATTATATGGTTGACTTTAAATATAACTAGTTTTCTTAAGCTATCGACTAGAAATTTCTAAGAGATCAACCGGTTATTCGTGATCGAATAGTTGCTGACACCTGATTTAGATAATTTATTAAGGAAACTACTAGCGACAGCCTCTTGTATTTAAAGGTACTGTACTCTTACATTAATTAATAGAAGTCAATACTCACAAAACCTGTACACGTTCTCACTAGGTACTTTACAGTAATGATGATTTTAGCTTATTCTTTAAAGTGGCTATGTTTAAAACACCAGTGGCCTTAAAAAATTATATTAATAAATATCCTGGTTCTATAGGAGATAATTTTCTCCTCAGCACAAAAATAAATTTTATCTGCCTGAAAAAATAAATATGCGAAGATTTCAATAGTCTTCCTAATGTATTATACTCAAACATGACTGATCAGTGTATAAGACCTTTAAAGTGTAGCATGTTATTTATATAATATGTCATCTACAATTAAAATTCCTTAAATACAATTAAAACAAGATAACAACGATAATCTATTCCAATAAGAAGAGACAGGTGATGACTCACTCAGAATTGATGTTGTCGGAAAACGCCCAAGCGCCGAGGAACATTGCCCTAGCGACACATTATGGTATCGTGAGCATTTTCACGTCTTGATCGAAGGGCACACTTCAGAAAAAAGAAAGATTATTGTCTCTGCTGCCACACCTTCTAACAGCACTAGTGAGGAAGTGGAGTTATTATGCAACTCTTCCCCCCCTTCATCCCTTAGATCTCAATGTCCTCTCAATGTTCTGTTGCTGTGAATTCACATTTTTGTATTTCATTGAATTTATTCACCGTATGAAGCACTACTCCATAAAACTTCAGCACTTAGAACTACTGGTGGCCACGTTGTATCAGGCGTTGGTCTCACCACCACGTCGCAGAGGAAACCACTTCAGAGAATATGAGTATTATGTAAGAATGTATTACTTTCGCTATCTATGTCTCTCAGACATAGTTTCATATAATTAGATTGTTTTGATTTATTTTCAATGTTGATGAGACATTGAGTATCATGTCAGAATATCGGACGTTGCTTTCTATATCCATCAGATATGGTTTCATGTATTAGAATGTCTTGCTTTATTTTCTATGTCCACCAGTCATAGTGTGTTGTGTTATGGTGTCTGAGTTATTTTCTATGACCATCAGACATAAGTTTTAATGTTAGAAGGTCTAACATTATTTTCTATGTCCATCAGACATTGTTTATTTAGTCAGGATATCTAACATTATTTTACATGTCCATCAGACATGGTTTATTTAGTTTCTTGGGTCATATAGTCCTTTAGATTATTTCCCTATGTCCATAAGGGATAGTTTAAATACGAGGGATATATGCTATACATATGTATAGGACCAGGTGATTAAGTATACTGAGTTCATGAATTTGATTTCCTTTTCTAAATCCTTAATACATTGTTATATTGTTATGATACCCTAAACGGCATGATCTCATTTAGAATCTCTTTATGACTACAATCAGATCATCCAGCACTTTATTCTTGGACTAGTTAGGTCAAGGATTGGTTGAAGTCACGATTGCACCCTTGTTTGGGTAGCTATTTATGGTACGCAATCTGTGGGAGCATTACTAGATTGAAGTAGGGCCCGCGAGGATAATGATTTCTTTCGGTCCCTTCAGGCGCCATATTTTTCTTAGTGTTCAAAGATAGTTTATACTAGCTTTTGTATGCCCTAATAATGGGTAAAAGTATAAGTTTACTGTTAATTGCTCTGGCAGTACTCATTAGGAAGTGACCGGCCATAGTAAATTACTGTATAGATGCCCAGATTGTTAGCCATCTATTATTTGTAAAATGGAAGCTCCTCTTATAGGATATTATTGTTTGGTTTTTAGTAGCTCTCCATTAGGGTTAATACAAGCAAGGTAGTTGAAATAATATCCTTCTTAGTAACTCTAAAAATATAGGATTTGATGGTATTTTTCTATTTTCAATTGTTTCACTATTTTTCATCATTTTACCTTTCCGGTATTAGTCTGGAATTAGCCTGGCTAGATTGTCCTTTTGTATATTGCCTAAAACTTAGTTCCCCTTTTTACTGTTGCCGGGTTGTGGCAGACGCTTCATTCTTCGAGTAAGAGGGAATATACCTATTCATAGAGTTATTAAACTAAACGAAATGTTCTATCTAACTTCTGTCGGTTCCTTGTCTACAAAGTATTAATACCATTTATCCGACCCAATGTGTTCTACCTCGATAACGGAATGCAGTTATCGTTAATGATTTGAATTAAAATCTTGTCGCTCATATGTCATTATATATCTTATTGTTTGCTTTTTAATAAACCTATTTATTAATATTATATATTTCTGTGATGCATTTTACATCCCTATCCTTCATCAAGTATATCTTATTTAGTTATATACCAGCAATCGTTTCTTTTTCTACGTGATAGGAGAAGCAACTATTCAAATTGAATATTAACACAGTTTATAAACATAAATTTACGTCAATAATATCTAGTTTAAATTTTTTTTGTCAAGTTCTAAAATGAAAAAATAATAAAGCAAATTTATCTTTGGTACATTAAACATTGGAGAATACACATATTACGCCAGCAATATCAATATTATATTACCGTACTATTGATTTTTACAAGATGGCAAAAATTTCAAATAGAATAATTATTAGTGTTTATCCCTCTAAATATATAAAACAAATTAAGTTGCACAGTTGAAATTGTTAAATTTTTTAAAAATTTATCTAATCGCATAAGATTTTTAAATTTGGTCTCATGGTACATAAAATAACATTGGACGGGTAGTGACTAAGGGAGGAGAAATAGGGTTGGGTTTGTAGTGGTAGCCTGGTAAGTAGAGATAGAGGTAACAGAATAAAGAAAATGATAATTATAGAGAGAGTATAGCAGATAGATGTACTACAGTTGTATGCCCCTCAAGCTGAATGTAATTTGGGGAAGAAAGAAAAATTTGAAGAAGAACTGAGAAGGTTCCTAACTAAGGAAAAGCAATTGGGATGGGGGACCTAAATTCCAAGGTTGGGAAAGAAAAATAAAGTTTTGAGGGGCTACTAGGAGCTGATGGGTGGGGAGAAATAAACGAAGAAGGAAATAGTCTTCTAGAACTGTGCACAAGAAATGAGCTGAAGATCATTACAGTTGGTTTAGGAATAGCAGGGATAAGCATAAGATAGCGCACTACGGCTGGAATGTAGAGCAAAAATCTCTAATTAACTATTTCCTATTAGATTGGGAAACAAAGGCGTGCACCTTAAACATTAAGGTCCTGCCAAGTGGGTCTTTGGACGGTGACCATTGACTATTAATTGCCGACATGAAAGGATAGAGAAGGGGGTACCAGATATTGAATAAGGAGAAGAGTATAGGGATTTGGAAGCTCAGCCAAGTGAAGGAGATAGTGAACTTTAAAGCAAGAGTAAAAGGAACACTACCAAAGGAAGACTTAAAAGAGGAGAACAGGAGTGGTAAGGTTTGAAAAAGTGAATAGTGGAAGGGGTGGAGGAGATATGCAGAGGAATTAACGGAAAGAGAGGATGGAACGAAAAGGTGAATGCCAAGAACAACGCATTTAGAGAATCATTAGCAAAAAGAAAAAGAGAGACTGAGGATAAGTATAAGGATAAAAAGAGAAATTAAAAGAAGATAGTGAGAGAATGTAGAAAAACATAGATTGAGTAGTGGACAGAGATAGTACATATTGTGGTGGAAGGGTGCAAAATAATATTGTAATGTAAAGTGAACCAAAGGAGGAGGAAAAATAGGAGAGAGGTCCGAATGATGGATGAAAATGAAAGTATAATGAAGTGATATGAGGAAATAAAGAAGCTGTGGAAATCATATTTTGAGAGTGTGTTGAACCCAGAGGTGGGAGGATTGATATGTAAGGAAAAAGCAGAAGAGAAAGGAATGGATGAAGAGCTGGAGGAGGAAGTAGCAGACCTAGCTTCGAAGGAGGTAGAAGAGGCCTTGAAAAACATGAGGAAAGGAAAGGCACTAGGAGTGGATGAACTCACGGTGGAAATGATAACGGAGGCAAGATAAATTGGTCCACAATGGTGGTATTGAGTGGAAAGGGCAGAGTGGAGGGGAAAGAAAATACCATACGATTCAACTAAAGGTATTATAATACCAATTATCAAGAAAGGGGTTTGAAAGAGGTGTGAAAATTATAGCGGCATAACACTACTGTGTCAATGTGCAAAAAAGTACTAAAATATTCTGGATAGGAGAGTGGGGAAAATCTTTAAGGGATGATGTAGAGAGGAACAACATGGTTTCAGAGAGAAGACGTTAAAGATAAATTTAATATTTGGAATCACGCAGTTGATTAAAACGAAATAGCAGTTTTGAAAGGTTCTTAAAGTAGCATTTATGGAAGAATAAAAAGCTTATGTTAGTGTGAATAGAAAGAAAGTATGGAGAGTGTTGGTGGAGAAATGGAGTAGAAAGAGGAAAGCTAGGAAATTAAGGAATGTGTAAAAAATATTGTGAGTTGTGTAAAGACGGAGAGAGGGTGGACAGAATTGTTTCCAATTAAAAAATTGAGTCAAGCAGGGAAGTTACCTATTACTATTATTATTTCTATTGGTGATGGAAAAGATAATCAATAAAGTGGCAGATAAATTGGGTGAGGAGAAAACGAAAGTAATGATTTTTGCAGATGACTAGATGGTATGTGGAAAAAAGGAAGTAGAAGTACAGGAACAGATGTAGGAATTTAATGAGGAGATGAAAAAGTGTGAAATGAATTTTAGTATTGAGTAGCGTTGAAAGAAACAAAGGGCGTAAAGTATTTTGGCAGTGATATTGAGGCAAAAGGGGAACAGAGAAGATAAAGTGAGACGAGGGCATCAGGGAGAGGTTTTATACAGGTGTGTAAGAGACCTACTATGGAAAATAGGAGTGCACCTGGAGTGTAAGGAAGTATTGCGTAGAGCATACTTCATACCCATAGTTACGTATGCAGAGGAAACTTGACCTTTAGGTAAAAGAGAAACAAGGAAAGTGGAGGCCATGGGTACACAGTTTTTGAGTAGTATGCTAGTTTTCACAAGAAGAGATAGTATTAGGAATGAAGATGTATGGTCAAGAGTTGGGATACAGGGGGTACATAAATAGTTGAGGGAGCAAGGATGAGATGTTATGGACATGTAATAAGGATGGAAGGGGAGAGGATTCCAAGAATATTAATAGGTATGAAGTATATAGGGAAGATACCAAAAGAGAGACCAAGGAAGAAAAGGGAGGAACAGATAGCAGCAAGTGAGCAAGTGTGCAAGTGAAAGGAGGAGAGTGGAAGAGAATGCAGGAGGAAGAATGATGGAAGACAAAGGGAGTTGGAAGCACTTTACAAAACAGACCTGGCCACAAACTGGAAATCATTGATGATTATGATGACGATGATGGTACACAAAATTTAAAAATAATGTTTACCAATTCAATTAAGGCAAGAATCAATATAAAATAAAAACTATTTAGATACATAATCAATTTACTAAATATCTAAAATTGAATATAATTTAGTGGAATGCTGTAATAATAACTTGTATGATTATATGTTATTGCTCCTAACTACATGATTTTTCTTCCCAAAAATATACAATCACAAAATGACTTGCATAGTAGCTTTAATTTAAAATCAGAATTAAATAGCTACATTTTGTAATCATAGATGTATGAACTCACTAAGCATACTATCATAAAAAAAAGTTTCATGCCCAATATTTAAAAAAAGAGTAGACTTTTTTTTCCTTATTTGTTAAAAATAAATTAAACTAAAATTCTTGAGAGGTTTTTTAAACTTTGTTTTTATTTTATACCCCATGGTGTTTCAGGAGTAGCTAATATAACATTCTTAAATAAGAGAGATTGTAAATAAGATACGATCAATTCTTAAAGGAAATTTAAAGTGTATACTGATCAAAGATATGGTAATATTTTGAAAATAAATGTACTTATTTTTAGCGCATGAATCACAATCTGTTTCTATAAAATGTACACCCTCTAATATTTCATAGAACCACCATAAGCTCTTGATAATGCACAATCGATTAATCATTTGTGAGACGGTTTAGATAACAGTTCTATATTCTAAAGATTTTACTTTGTAAATAATGTTATTTATGGCACATATTCCTTTAAAATTTTCATAGCTTATATAATTAATCCATAGCAAAGTATATAACTAAAAATATAAACATTAAATATAAAATACTAAACCTATAAATGCTTATGGTAATTTTCTTTTGAAATTTTATTTAAAATTATATAATAGCAGATGTATAATCTCAATTTATAGTCTCGATGTATAATCTTAATGTATAAAATGAACTAGCATATATCCGCTCAGTGGTCTAATGGTCTACTGTCGATGACAAGGACACTGGGGTTTAAATCCCGGTCTGATTGATTGAGGCTGGTTTCCAAAATGTTTTTCCACTCTTTCTGCATATGCGTGTACTCTTTCTCTTAATTCAAAATTTTTAATTATTAATTTATTTGAGATATTAATCATACACTTTCTGAACTGTCTGATTATTTCACCAAATGAAATATTAACTAACTTAAATCTAGAACAGACACAGCATCCATTCCCCGGCCGTCAATTCATCACTTTAAAGGGGAAACCCATATTTCACCAATGATGCATTTTTTCGGTCGTGCAGGGAATTGAAACCGGAACCTAGGCTTGGTAGATAGACTCGCTACCGACTGAGCTAAGGAGTTGGACTTTCTATGTTAGTAAACCAGTTTACGCGCAAGTTTAAACAAACAATGATCGTTTCATTGACTTCGATCATCGAGCTTGTCGAACACATACGGGTACTTTTAAATAAAAAGGTAATACAGGCTCTACCATTTAAAAGAATACTACGTGGTGGAGTGGAAACAATTAGATGATCTATGATGAGAAAGTGATGGACAACGTGCTGAGGTTTGTCTGACGTCCGATACAGCTCACCTGAGTGACATCATCTTCAAACAGTGAAAGTATGTAGTTCGCTCTTATTTATCTGGTGATGATTTACTTTTCAATAAAAGTGTTAATGTTCACGTTACTAATCATCTAATTGTGTTGGTCCCACCCAAGGGCGTAGAAAGTTCATTTTTCTAGGGGGGTCCCGCTAACTAATTCTAGGGGTGATGGACCATTCCGACGCTGCGCTTTCTTTCAAACTTTTCATAGTTTAACAAACGAAGTTTTGAGTAAGTAGGTATGGTGAGATAATTCGTGATGTAAGGGTAGTAAACCTACTTACATAGGCTACAAACTCCACTTTTGACAGTTCTGTTATTTAAGCTGCTCTGTTCTTAGTGGGATTTCTCAAGTAGGATCTTACAGGTGATAACAAAAATGTTTGCATCATTTTCTCTAACCCACATACTCGGCTCATTCCAAGAAATGACCTTTGTTTTTCAATACCATGTGAATAAATTAGAAAAGAAGTACATCATTTTACCCGCCGCGGTGGCGTAGTTGGCTAACGCACCAGTCGTGTTGAGTCAGACCACCGAGGACGGGGAGATCGAGGTTCGAATCTCGGTCGGGTGAACTGGGGGTGGTTTTTCCTAAATGGTTTTCCACTCTCCCTCCACGCAAATGTAGGTTCACTTCCTCTAAATTCAACCTTCCCAATTCCTAATCCATTAGTGTAATTAGTACTTAGGCGTATAACCCGAACGTGGTAGTAAGACGCGGTGCTAAAATTAAAAAAAAAAAAAAGTACAGCATTTAAACTTTGACAGAGCTAAATTTACAGTCGGAGGTTTACAAGGTGTATCTTGAAGGTGAATATTAAAATATTCACTAACTAATATAGGGTTGATGATATATACAATTAAAACTGTAGTAAAAGTAAAATAAAACTTAAGAATTAGATTTGTACATGTATTTGTGGACCCCCTTTTAAGAGGGCGTCCAACAAACTCCAGGAAGGCCTAGTTAATCCCAGGGAGGTCCTGAACACCCAACTTACACCTTTCTACCCTCTTGGCCCCACCTTAAATTTAAATAGGTGAGTTTACTTGATAATATGACGTAATATTAGGAAATAAGTTTAAAAAAATTGGGTCAAAGTTAGAGGTGGGACGGGGGTAAAATAATAGCCTGACGTAGTTTATGGACAGCCCCTAATATATATATTACTTATATTCAATATTTCCTAAAATACTTATATCCCCAATCTTTTAGTAAACAGTATAGAATAAATAAAACGTGTATTTTCATATCAAGTTATTTTATTTTCTCACAACATTAGCGATAGTGACTGATCAATATGTTTGTAGTCACACTCAAATACTATTTTAAAGTGCGTGGTACATTTATGAGTTTATAAGACTCAAAGCTAGACTTTTATAATGACGATGTAGTTTGTTTAAGAGACCGACTAAAATTGCCGTGGTATCGACGTTTGTTGACTACTTCACTAAGATATGTCCCTAGTGATACTTTTGTAACTTTTTACTTTTGGATCGTTACATTAAAGAACAGGTTCACGAAAAAATTCCTTCTTAGCTGTACCCATGCATATGTGTAGGCCTATGTTTTCAATTAAGGTCAACCGACGTAAAATTGTATTACAAAATTTTAACCGGTGTATAATAACTAAACGTTATAAATAGTGATTCAATTATTTAAACTAATATAGCTCAAGAGGTATATGGGGGTCTTACTGGTTCCTTTTTTTTGTTTTAAATAACTATTGTATGAGGTCAACATTTAATTAACTACACATTCATATAATTATATTCATATAAGCTAGACACAATGAAACCCACCTCGGTTGCGTAGTTAGCTAACACGCTAGTTTCGTGTTGAGCTAGACTGCCGAGGACGGGAGATAGAGGTTAAATCTTGCTCGGGTTAACTGGGGGTGGTTTTTCCTAAATTCCACTCTCCCTCCACGCCAATGCAGGTTCACTTCCCCTCTATTAAACCTTCCTAATTCCTAACCCATTAGTGTAATTAGTACTTATGTGTTAAACCCGAACGGATAGTAAGACACGGTGTTAAGTATTATTGTTCTGGTATTATAATTATTAATAATAGTTTTCTTATAATAATGTACTAAATAGTTATTAATAATTATAATAAAATAAATAAGTCTATGTGTACATCTCATATGAATGTCTAGTTGTAGTAAATTTCAGCCAAATACATTAATAATTTTACCTTAACAATGGTACGTAAAAAGTATAAAATGGTATGTTTGACACCTTAAGTCTATAACTCTTAAACTGTAATTAATTGAAATCATCGAATCATATGTATACCTTACAGTTACACACATGTTAAAATTCTATGATAAAATTATTGTCAAATGACCTTAACCTAGTATTTTAAAATAGATTATAACCACTTAATTACATTTAACATTTCTTAAAAATATGTCATGATCATCGTGGCATTTTAACATAAACTTTTTAAATATTTGGCAATGTGTGTTTAAATTCCATTATGCTTATGATAGATATTCAAGAAATCTATGTGTAACTCATTTATAAAATTAATTCTAACATAGTTACTGAAACAAGATTTTATTTATTTTGGGGGAAAAAGGTTTTTTGCCTTAAGGATTACAAAAAAAAAAATTGAACTCCGTTCTATTCCCTCTCAATTACAGCTAGGAGATAATTACCAATAATACTCCCCAATACTTCAACTCATGCTCTTGAGTGAATTTTTGAACATTTAAAGGGGTTTCACCCTTAGAATTAAATGAGAAAACCATTCGAAATAAATATGAGTGTGCTCAGGAAATATCTCGGTGACATATACTAATTATAGGCCTATAGCAGAGAAAACTCATTTACAAAACATCTTCCCGGATCATCTGGAATCAAACCATGGCTCCTCTTAAATGTGGTCACGAATCTAATTAGATATTCAAGGATACAAGACAGTAATTTTTGGAGCACTAAGGCGATACAAAAGGTGGCCAACTATTTGTGTTTCAACCTTTTTAAAATGGGTTGCCTTGGGCCATATATGAAGAGAGCAATAAACGGAACTCTTAAGTTGTTTTGTTTTTACCGACAGGTAGACAGACGGCTTATAAATTCTGCCTCAAGTACACTCAATGCTTTCTTTACGTACAAAACATAACTGTACTTTAATAAAGATTACTCGATATAAAATATGTAGCTTATGAGTTGTTGGGAATCTCTCGTTCCCGATGCAGGTAGTTTTTATTTTCTCATGTAGCTCTATACGTATCTAGCCGAGATTTTCGGGCAGGTACCCGGTTATTTGGCTTCTATTGTATTAGTAATCATCACCTTCTCCCCGATAAGTTGGGTAAGATTATGCTAAAATTACACTCCATTATTACTTCCTATGAGAGCAAGATCAAACAGTAACGCCCTTACGTAATAAGTAGAAGATATAAATAGATAGCTTGGAGTTTTAAAACGCTCTGTTTAAAATTAGAATTACTTTCAATAATTTAAAACAATGGTGTGATAAGATTATCTTATGGGAGCTAGTCTGAATTACTTGTGAGATTAGTAGATTTGTATCTAGATTTGTTTGAGCAAAATTTTAGTTAATTCTAATTTAACCCGCTTCAGTGGCCACGTGGTTTTAGGCATCACTCTCGTGTTAGACTGGTCTGCTGATGATGGAGAGATAGGGGTTCAAATCCTGGTCAGATCTACAGAGGGTGGTTTTCCTTAAATGGCTTTCAACTCTCCTTCCACGCAAATATGGGTAGATTACATGACATTTATGGTTTTTGCTAAGAAAACTAATTTACTATCTTAATCAACTAATATTTGTACTAAAATAATAAACATATAAGGGCATTCTCTAGTAATTTAACTGTTAAGAAAATTAACGGTTTGGTCAGTAAAAAAACTCTGTTGCGAGAACCCGCAAGCGATATATACCGACCGAGAAGCCACCAACGTTAATAATTATAGTGCCAACATTTGTTGAAAGAGGGTCTCATGTGATCAGCATAACAAACTCTGCGTCTGTTAGTCTCAGTTTTCTAGACCGAAGCTGTTAATTAACTATCAAATTAGCTCCTCATTTGTATACAATGTTTTTAATAATGTGAAATACTCCCCAGAAATACAATTTGAACAGGACTTAATATTAAAAAAATTAATTAAGTACCAAAGTATACATTCTAAAAAGATAAACATGCATACATATTTACTGTGTACAAATCCCCTATTCTTATTTCAAACAAAATTTCATAACCATTTACAAAAAATATATCATTTTCAAAAACTATGTGGTTATTAGTAGATTATCATTTTTACCTTCTTTCTATCTTACATGTAGAGAAATTATTGTTATCATCAACTCCATGCGGAGTTCCGTACCATTTATTTTAAAATATATGAAAATCAAGTACGGTGCTATTTATCACATAAAACAATGATAAAATATTAAATAAAATAAAAATTACTATAACTTTTTTCATTAAATCTCCAATTTTAAATAATCCTCACCCCCTTCGGTGGCTGCATGGTCTAAGGTGCTATTCTCGCAGTAGACTAGACTGCCAATGACGGGGAGATCGAGGTTAGAATATGGCCAGGTGTATTGATGGTGATATTTCCAAACTGTATTTTCACTCTTCCTCCATGTATATGTGGTAAACTCCCTCTAAATAAAACCTTCCTAATCCCTAAATACCATTAAGTTAATTAGTACATAAGTGTATAACACGAACGGTTAGTACGATATGGTGCTAAAAAATAGGTAATTTAGTAGACAGAATCCCAATTTTCGCTGTGAACCCGAGGTGTGACCGTATACTATTATATATATTTAACTTTAGAATAAAATCCATGAAACTGTTCCTGCTGTAGCAGCCAAACACATGGGAACAGACATAAATTGTAAGCCTGATTTATTTTTTTACTTTGGAGGCACAAGAAATGTCATCATTATCTAAAGGTTGAAGATGTAACTGCCTACAATACTTGATCTAAATTAGAAAGTAAATATACCATAATGTTTATCAAAGTGTTATAAAATTATGAGTAAAAGTTTAATAAAGCCTGAATAAATATATTTAATTATATTTTTAGCAACGCGTCATAATACCGGGTTAGGTTATACATAAATAAATATATTTAAGATTGATTTTATTTTATGTATATGGAATAATCTACCTATATCACTGAATGTTAGAGCCCTTTACTTTAAAGTGAATCTATTTCCATTACTTTTATATATTTATTTATTTTTATATAAATATATAACAGATTTTATTATTTTATCTCTAAATAATCCAATATTCAAAAAAATATTTAAATTGACATGTGAGAGTCAAAAAGGACCCTGTATGTAAAAATAAAGTTACAAATAACCAAACTAGATAAGAAATATATTCAAGGTAGTCTATATAAAATTAAGTAATATAGGCCCAAAAGAATAAATTCTTACTCGTATCCGTGTGTGACTTAAGCGTCAATCTCGTCTACACCCAATATCATTGCTGTGGAAACTTCAAGTCTTATGGAGAGGAAAGCTTTATCTTCGCTCTCTCTTAGTTAACTGTTGCAAAATCTCCTCGCTCTTAGTCATGTCTGAAGGTGGCGGGTGTGATGGGGTAAGGAAGAGCTACTGGCAACCTCGTCTAACCAGCGTTGGGAAACTTGTCTTATATATGAGGGGAGATTGGCTACACAAAAACGTGAGAATGACAACACTGTTTCCCAATAGTAGCCATGCAGTTCCATAACTGATGATATCTAGTGTAGTTTAATTTGCATGTGACTTACAGGTAAGGATTTGAACTCAGTTCTGACATAATGGGGCGTTTTCCCCTCCAAGTGTTGTTACAACGTCCTCCTATTTTCACAATTTAGTGTAAAAAATGTGGTCAACCAGAATTGGTTGTAAGACGTGGTTTACGTAAAAAAAAAGTTTTTTATAAATATTATATATAATATGCACAGTTTATTTTTGGTATAACTCAATGTACCCCTTCAGGTACAGAGATTATTTTTTTACATTAGTATATTTATTTTATTCATTTAAGAAATTTTGTCTTGCAAAGTATTAAGTCATGAAAGCATAACACTAATAATTTGTACTTCTAGAAACCTAAATATCTCAAGTTAATTAACTGTACCCCCCACCCCTCCTCCCATTTCTTCTTAGTACTACTTCTGTCTCGTGATGTAACCAAAACAGTGCCCGGCATAATGTGGGCATTTAGAGCGTTTAAAAATAAACGAAATAAGAAACCAGATCAAAACAATGTGGTTTTTTTTGTACATAAATAATCGACGAATAAAACAAGTTTAAGTATACAGATACGTTAAGAAGAAACCGCTTATGAGTATAGCCTAGAGCTATGAAGTAAATCAACCTCTCGGGAGGATTGAACGTGTGAACTAAATTACAGTTAAGGAATAAAATTGTTGAGGAAGGAATAGACCTGCACTAGTTTTGTTATCGGTGGAGTATCAACCTGGACACTGATTGGTGTTTGTTGGTGTTTTTAATCAATCCTTAACGCAGCTTAATAAGACACATGGTTTACCCATATATCTACATTAATTAGAGTAAGAATGAGTATAAGTGTGAAATGGAAAATTATACACTTGGCAAATATTCAATGATTCAATCCCCCCAATTAATTCATATGGTACGAAATAATTATTTTACAAAATTTTAAAGTTTACCATTTCAGTTTAATTTCCCCTAGGGTTTAAGGACACCAAAATTTTACTAAATTGAATAATAAATCAATAACAGTGATTACAGTTTTCCTCTCCGTATATACTACAGGCATCGGTGGTTGAATGTCTTACTAGTTTGGTTCTGTCATAGACTTGCTATATTAATATTTAAATAATATAAAAAAGCTTTAATGAATTCATCCCCATCCCCTACGTGACCTGAAATCTTTACCGAATTTTTTCATATATTTACCATTATTTGTTTGGATTATATTTTCGGTATATTATCAATAATATAATTAAAATATTTTCAAGGTTAACTTAAGTATGCAATAACATTCTCAACCCTACGCTTCCCTTCCCCCGCCTAAATGCCACTCATTCATCACACACTATACTCTATGCAGAAATGTAATAGCTTGAGTTGGCCAGTCAAAGGCCATTCACTTAATGGTTTAGTCATCAGAGCAATTGGCTACTGACCTTGAGATATCAGCTTCAATTCCCGGCTGGTACGGTGAGTTTTTCTCTAAAGAAGAATAATTCTTATGGTCACCAGGGTTTAGTTAATTAAGCTTAAAATAGTAAAATATCTTCATTAGTTCTGCCCCGTCATAATCACCAATCATCATCCCCTCATCTCATTGGGATGACAGCGTTTTGCTCGTATTTGTTTATACTCTACAAATTTATCAGGCAAAAACATTATACGTGTTATTTTAAATCATTAGATATCATCAAAAAATAGACCTCGGTAAAAAGGTGTTTCAGACTAAAAATTGATTGCTTTTTTTCGTAGAACACGATTCTGCAATTAAAAAAATACAATGTCCTATTTGAACAATAATAGTTGACCTTCAGATAAACTTGAAGATAAATAAAAAATAAATTATGTCATTTTGTCAGCGTTTCAAAACCATGCAACTTTGTATGACAATTTTTTTTCTTAAATAAATTGTTTTTAAAGATATTTCATTTTGCCAACTAAAAAAATTTGTATATTATATAACTATATAGATTTTCTCCAATCTCTATAATTTTAAGTTACATTTCTTTCAACATATTATAGTGATAGGTTTATTTTGAACAAAGTTAAGTAATTTTTTTTTTATATATCTTGAGTTTCTAAATATATCTTTTTTAAATAAAAAATATTAAAACATAATATTTAATAGATACCTTATTATGAAATTGCGATGGGATAATACAAAATAAATTGTAAATACTTGGCCAATTTCAGTCATATTTAGCACGCCTCAAATGCGGCTCGTTACAAAATACAGGACGACACCTACCTAAACTCAGTTGGAATGGTTCACCTTGCTCATTCTATTTGAGTTTAGGTAGGTGACGTCCTGTATTTAGTATTGAGCCGCACTTAAAGAACTACTATATTTGACTATGAACCATTTGTGAAATATGTTAATATTTTCAATAAAATATTTGTCTTTCAAATTAAAAAAAATCATTTGTAGTTAAAGCTAAACCTAGAAATTATAGGTGGTCAATTTTACTAATTACTATTTCCGAACGAATCTTACTAAAGTGGAATAAATGATACGGAACTCCTCACGAACTTTATCGCTATATTGTTTAGAAATGGAGATATTTACTCAAAATTCGTAATATAATATACAATAACAAAACCGAGAACAAATTGCTCTAGACATACGTAAAGCATTTTTGATTCATTGTTTTAAATTTCATAATTTTATTTTTGAAGAATTAATGTCATCATTTCGTATATTTGGACCAATAAAAAATATCGATATTGGGGCCCCGTAGGGCCAATCATTTCGTATTAAAATTTTGAATTACGGTTAAAATTTTAGTCATTTTACTAGGGGATGCACATTTTATGGTTATTGTATTGCTATTAAATTTTCTTTAATAATTTTGACCCAAAAAAATAGGTAATTATTGAATATTAAGTTTAAAATGAGAGAGATAGAATCGTTATCGCCGATTTTGAGAAAATTAAATATTTCTCTTTTCGTGCTCTAGTAAACTGCTATTAATTTTAGGGTTAGACAGACACACAGACAGACGGCGTTGCGAAAACCAGTTTTATGGCTCGAGGGGTCATGAAACGTCGACATCCATCAACATCTCAGGCTAGATTTTGTTGACGGTTGTAATAATTTACCTTAAACTGTTGGCAAAGTTAAAGAAAAATATATTTGTGTATAGCTTGAAACTTTTGGTTTTATAAAAATAGATTTCAAGTAAAAGATGTTTATTATAAATAGATACACATTTATGCAATGATAAGTAATTTTATATCTTAAAGACTTACAGAGATAAAATTAAAATTAGAATTTACGCATTAGATCAGAGCCTTTAAATTTATTTTGACAAAAAGTTTGGAGTAGTAATTTGGTTTGTGATATTGATCAAAGCTTATAAATGAAATCTAATAAAAATCGTTAAATCCGATTTTTATCAAATCAATTTTTTCTCTTATCGCCCTTAACGATACTACCGTTAATTTTAGGGTTGGATAATTATTATTATATATTATTATTATTATTATTATTATTATTATTATTATTATATTATTATTATTATTATTATTATTAGCACACGTATTACTACCCGTTCGGGTTATACGCACTTACACTAATGTGCAATGGTAGGGTTATTGTGAGATGAAATGGAGGACCTACAGTTTAACGTGGAATCCGAACCACGGTGGTGGCCTGGCATTCCTCACATTCACAAGTTGTGATTAATACACATCTTGTCGGGTTGGATATCCTATTACAAAAATTCCGAGGGGTAAACCTATGAAAATCCTATATTCCAAGTGTTAGCCCAATCGGTATTATAATTTTGGCTCTAGCCCGAGGTACAGACTGACAGAAAGATGTACAGACAAACAGACGGCATTGCGAAAAAAACTTTTTAGGATTCGTAGGGTAATGAGAGACGTCAACATCCATTAAAATCTCAAGTTCAATTTTTTTTACGATCACAATACTTGATTTATCTGTAAGGTAGCGAGAAAGTAAAATTATTGATATTGGGTCCCCAAGTGTCAACACTTCATATTAAAATGTCCACTTCCGGTTTAAAATTTTCGACATTTTATTAGTGGTTACACATCTTATGGCTATTGCATTGATATAAAATTCCTCCTTTATAAATTTTGACCAATAAAATAGGTAAATATTGACTATTGAATCTAAAAGGAGAGTGAGAGATCAAAGTTGTACAAACATTTCTCCTAAGAGAATGAAAGAAAGAGAACATACACTTTTTGAGAGACTTATATTTAATTACTCAATGGCAGTAGAGAATTTTTGCGTTAAAACTTAAGTAGTATATCTTTACAACTAAACTCACAAAATTGTATTTAATATATTTGCCAATATCTCAGAAAATGTTGGTTTAATAAAAATATATTTCATATAAAAGTTTTTTATTTTGAAAAATACTACAATTTTGTAATGATAAGTCATTTAGTATCTCAAATAGTTGCGGTGATACGGAAATTTCCACTTATGCAAAGTACCCTGAAAGTCATTTTCATAGGAAAATGAAAATAGTTTTTTTATAATCCTAATCAACGCCTAGATACGAATTTTAATCAAAATCGCTAGAACCGATTTTAAGAAAATCGATTTTTTTCTCTTTTCGCTTTTTACTAAACTACTCTTAATTTTGGGGTTAGAAAGACAAAGAACACTTTTTAGAGTTGGAGGGGTCATGAGACGTCTACACTCATCAACATTTCAGGTTAGATTTTTTTTACGGTCACCATATTTAACCTTTAGTTTTCTAAAAGTTAAAAATATATATATATTTGCGTATAACTTGAAAGTTATTGGTTTTAAAAATATGTTTTGAATATAATATTTGTATTATAAATAGATATACGTGTTTGCAACGATAAGTAATTTCATATCTCAAATAGTTTTGGAGATATGATAAAAATTGGTTATTTTCGCATCAGACCGGAGCTATTAAAGTCATTTTGCTGATATATTGAGAGTAGCCATTTTGTTTAGAATACGTATAAATGTTTTTTAAATGAAATTTAATCAAAATCGTTTGAACAGATTTTGAGAAAATCGACTTTTTCTCTTTTTGCTCTTCAGTAAACTACCTTTAATTTTAGGGTTAGAAATTCAATTCCGAAAACCCCTTGGAGCAACGCTATGAAAACCCTAGATACCAAGTTGTAGCCCGATCGGTAAAATAATTTAGACTCTAGTCAGAGGTACAGACAGACAGACAGATAGACAGACGGAAAATTCAGAAACAACTTTTTCGGATTCGGGGGAACATTAAAATTCGGGAATCATAAAAATCTCTAGTTCAATTTTTTTTACGATCACAATACTTTTTCTACCTGTAAGATAGCGAGAAAGTAAAAATCACCAAAGTCTACTTACTTTAATTTTCCAAGTCTCGCGGTAAAGTCCAGTAGCGGTTAAGATGTTATGTGAGTTTTCCGCAAATATACAGCTCAAGACCTACCTTTAGAAACCTCATACACTTTCCTATGACATTGATAACCGTATATAAATTGTATAAATTCATTCAACGATTAACGTAAGACATACATAGATTTCAGCCTCTCAATTGAAAATTTGTAAGATTGATGTGTTAATAATTCAAGATAGATGCAGGGAGCTCGATAAACGCCCATTGTTGTTACAGTTTTCATAGCAAAACACTGTTTGGCTATAATAACTAAATTTTTTTCTTTTTTCAAAATATTGAGTTTAATTGTCTTTACATGGGGATATCAACAGTTCTTTAATGTCAGTCATGAGCATAGATGCATTAGATAACAAAATTTAAATGAAGAGAAAATGTTTTTATTAAATTCTAGGACACCCTTGAAAGATAGTCAAGAACTGTTGAGGTCGCCATGTGAAGAAAATTAATCTCTATGGTTGTAAAAATATCTCCACCCTAATTAAATTATAATACTAAAAAAAAGGTTAGTATTATTTTAATAGAACATGATAAGTTGTTGGTGAAATAGTTGGTCGTTTCTAAAATTGCAGCCTCCCTTTTGAATATTTTTTAAATCTTTGGGCACATCCTCGATGTATTATGTATCATTAGAATATAATATAATATAACGTTTGGTTTATTTGTTGGAATACTTGTTGAATGGGCTCACTGCACGATTGAAATTAAAATCAACAACATATTTCAACAGATATTAAAATGGCAAACCAGCCCTTTAACTTCTCCTTCAGTAAGTAAATATATTAAAATGTTAGTGTTTTTTTTTTACCGTAGTAGACAATCTATATCCAAATGGCAATTGATGATCTATTTTAATAGTTCTATTTTATTCTAATTGTGATCGAATTGAAGCAAAAGAATGCAGAGTAAAATAAAACGATGCACTATCAAGGAAGTGCCCATTAAATCGGATCAAATATTCTCTAATGCAAATGAGTCCACTCCGTTATAGTATACCTAAGCCTAAAATTAACACATACTAAATTACGTACACGTTCATTGAAAGCAGTGACTATAACCACTAGTTTTATGAGCTACACATTCATCAAGATCTTTGGAATGTGTTTGATTAAGCCTCCCAACATTTAAGGTGTTAAGAGTATATTCATACAAATTACAATGTTGATGATATTTGAAGTTTTTTTCACGGCAGTCTCTAGATATACATCCAGTAAAATTAAATGCTATGATCAATAAAAACTAGACCTCCTGACAACATATAATATTCACAAGGGTTTTAGTAAGTTGTAGCATGCATGATTATTAGATGCTCGGTAAGTTAAGACTTTATGAAGATTTTTCTTATATTATACTAATTGATTTACATAATTGTTAAGCGTAAGACCAGGTTAAGTTTTCGTATAAATCATTAATGTTTTAATTAGTGATTAATACTAATAGTAGATTAAACTTTTGTCAATACATTCTGGAATTGTTTTTTATATTAATAGCAATCATATTCTCTGGAATGATAAACATAGTTAAGAATGAAGTGTAGATCATGTTTTATGTTAAATATTCATATTTTATGGAATTATTATTATATCATTATTATTAAAAAGTGGAGTGGAAGTTTATATTTTCATGCAGAGCATTAATCTTCTTATGAATTAATAACTTAATTACCAAGTGCAGGATTAGGTTATGATGTCTCACAAAACAAAATCAATGTTTGGCATTAGCTACTAAAATTCAGCAGGTTCAAAGGTTCAAACGGAAAACGTTATCGCAAAGACACATTAAAATATAATAATAAAAGAGGTAAGTCATTATCAAATTTAAGAATGTAATTTATATTAAGTTTTTTATTGGCCCCAGTGTTATTAAAATATGTTAAAAAGTACTTGAAATACACCTATTTTGATTCAAACTTACTCATTCTACACAGAGCATAGACATAAATCCATATAACATAGTCGTAAAGCATGCCGAAGTCTCTGTTTTATGTGAGCAGTGTGTACGAACATTGAAGTGTAACATTGAGGGTACACTTCAGTCGCCACCTCAATACTTCGGTTGATTACCAAGATGAACTAATTCCCGGTTCCAAATTCAAATGTATTCGTGATCAGAATGGTAACTTGACAGCGCCAAGCGAGACAAACCACCTGCTTTCCGCACTTCTTATCCGGAGTAATTGTACGATCGAACTGAAGAAGGATTTATATCCACTAACTTAATGTAGTGTATAAATATTTTTTATTTCATTTATCTCTAACCTTACATAACAACTACAATAGCTTTGCTACTTAATCCATCATTATATACCTATTCCTACAGTTGTCATTTTATTTTTGGCAGCAAAAAGCCAACTATAAGGTCAAAGGTGGCTGAGTTATATGATAGATCATGATCATAGTTGATCTCTCATATGTAGCTGATGATTTCCACACGTCAATCACAGATTATGCCTTAAAGATCAAGGGAGGAATGGCCTTGGCCATGGGATGACTCTCGGATAGTTCAGTGGTTAGAGCTTTGGCGTAATAAGCCAAATGTCATGGGTTTGACTCCCGTGTCCAGGTGTAATTTTTCAATACTCTATCTAGATGCAGCTATAGTCGTACTTATCAATTTTAATAGTTTGGATATTTATTCTATTTAAAGCTCATTTTATTAACACTGAGTTTTATAAGCTTACGATGTAACAAATAGTTTATCGAGGACATAACACTTATCACAAAGACTTACATAGATATACTTTCGGTAGGTAAGTGAGCTGGGGAGGGTTTAAGGGATTAACCTGACTTGGCTTGTGATCAAGTCTCCAAAACGAGATGTACGTTTTTTTGAACATGAAAACCTTCTAAAAATAATCCGAGCATTCTAAAACAAAATATGTGTTGTAGTTGCTAGGAATATTTTAGGATTAAAAAAAAAACAACTAAATTTACATCGACGAGGAATACAAAAATATGTAGATAGCCAACCATACTTTCAGAAGGGGAGTATTTTTTTCCTTCCCAATACCTCTCCCCTTTAAAACTATAGCTCTCCAATCTCTTCTTCACTCAAGTGTGGGTGCATTTTTTCCATACAACCTACGTAAATCAAACTTTTATAATAATGGGTATATACCTAATAATATAATACTATGTTTTCAAACTGAAGTTAAATTATTAGATGTATAGAATACTAAATATGACTGTAGACAGTTCAGACTTTCAAATAAATTATTGTTTGTTTAAAGTAGCTATCGAATTTTAATCTATGTAGGTTCACTGAACAAAATTAATATAGTAAAAATAAGAGTGTATAAAACAAAGAATTTCACTTTTTAGTGTAATTTAGTTTGAAAATATTCTGGTTCTTAAATATTTCATCATCGACTCTAATGGGTTATGTTGAGCTACTTAATAGAAATGATTTACACCAATTGAATTGTTCTATAATGCTTATGTGTAAATGTTTATTTTAAAATTTTATTACAATTGCAAATAGGCCTAAGATTAAAAGAAGAAAGTACCTGTAATACAGTCAACATTTATTAAACTATTTAATATATGTATATTAAAATTTTGAATAAGATAACCAAACTAAAGATAAAACCACGTATTACAGTCCCCTATAAAGGTTTCATTAGCAAATTTCAAAGTATTTAATCTCTCATATCTGCTGCAAGGTTTCTATATATCGGAAAATATAACTCAATTTTTTTAAATAACATTTAAGTGTCCCTTTATGCCTTGTAATACACATTTCAAATCTCTTCTTGCACCACCCCGAGGTCAATAACCTGATACAAAACGTCAGTACGTGTCTTAAATAATATGGACTTGAGACGTTCTTGAACCGATGTTGGTGTTGGTCAGTGACTAAAAATAAAAAAGACTTGCTCTGGATGTGTTATTATAGAGATACACCGAGATACGTAGACTAACACATTTTAAACGCTCTCACTAGCATCGTCAAATTAAACCAAGACGAAAAGTTTTACCGTTTTTCCGTTCAAATGAAGGCTAGGTCTATAACAAACACTTGATATTATACGAGGGGGGCTAAGCCCTTTCCCGAACACTTAGTGGTCACCATTTGTTCGAAATCAAATAAGCTTGCAAAAATACTCCATTTATTCAGTAAGAACAAGGTGGAAAGTATGTTTTAAATATTAAACACATAGTTTTTTCGATAAAAAAAATTGTTAAAATCATAATATATTTTTATTATATTTTTTTACCGGTTCTTACTTACTGATCGGTTTCTAGGCATATATAACCCGCCTCAGTGGCGTAGTTAGCTAACGCGCTTGTTTAGAGTTTAGCTAGACTGCCAAGGACCGGGGGTGGGGGGGATTGAAGTTCGTATCTCAGTTGGGTGAACTTTCTTTTTACTAAATTGATTTCCACTCTCCCTCCACGTAAATGCGGGTGAACTTCCTCTAAATTCAACCTTCTCAATTCCTATCCTATTAGCGTAATTAGTAATTAAGCGTATAAACTGAACGGGTACTAAGACGTGGGGCTAAATATACAATCTAGGCATATAAAGGTTGTTTTTTTAAGTTTCCAGCTGTTTATCTCGAAAAATATGCGAAAAATATTCTCATACTAAAGTTGTGTGGTTTCGAGGTTGAAAGAGGACCTCATAATTCATTCTTGATTTCGTGGATGCTTTCAAGGTTATTTCAAGGTATACATTTTTTAAACGAAGCCTACACTATTTTTAGCAGCAACTCATTCTAAGGAAAAAAAATCAACAACTTTCGCATGAAACCTTTTTTTTACTAAATCTCTGTTTCTAAAGTTGGGGAGATATTTTGGGAGATAGGCCTACAATCACTGTTCCATTATTTTTCTAGCGAAATCTCAATGGTAAGCTGTACTTAAAAATGTTGATAGATTTTATTAATCATCTTACTACACACAAAATAGTAAACCAGATAATGTATGAGAATGTTTGTTTTTTCCAAGCGTGTGGCATTACTGACCGGGAGGGATTTGACATCCAGTTCGGGTGCCTTGTATGTAGAATATTTGTCTCTCTGATGGCACAGAGTGTTGGGCGGGGTACACTTAAGGCGGTTGTCTACAAGTACTCGTAATGAGATGATGTGATGATAGTGAATATGGAGGTGTGGACAAGTGGGAGTCTTAAACCTAATTTAAGCATAATTTACCGACCCCCTGGTTTCTTTTGGGATAGTTCCTCTAAAGAAAAACAAACCTAAGGTACCAGCCAGGATTCTAATCTGAGACTCCTAGGTTTGAAGCCACGATGCCAGATATGAGAATAGTATGATTGCTTTAGATGAGGAATTGCTTTATTTACAACCTGATGGAGCACGACCACATTGTAACAACGGTTAAATTATTCATTTCCAAACCATTGAATTGGTAGAGAAGGGCATATCGAGTGACCTGCAAGATCCCCAGATCAAATCTCCATGGGAATACCGGTACAAAATAGTGTCTATAAAACAAAGCCTACCACGATCGAAGAAAGCTGCTAAATTACTACCACATCTCGCACAAATATTCCTAGTAATGTTTTATCAAAATGTCAAATGTGGATTAGAAGGTATACTGTACAACTGCATGGAAATTAAAACGGAGAAAACTTTGAATCATTTATTGTACTTCCTTGTGATAATAAAATATAAATAATTTACATTCAAATAATACCATTTATTAGTTGTTCAAACATCATAATAAGGAGTGATATTTGAAAACAGAGACCTAATGTAAAAATGATTCACATAAAAGTTGTTTCATTGCGACGAATGTGATGCTACTAAAAACAATACAGGTTTAAACATAAATAAACAAAGCTTATTTTGAACTAACCTTGAAATTTAAAACAAATCAAAAATAAATAATACTCTCCTCTTTCCCTATTTAAGCCAAAAAACTTTGGTATGAAAACATTTTTCGTATCTCTTATACTTTTTGAGATAAACGAAACGGCTGGAAACTTTGAGAAAAATCTTCTATATTAATTGGGTCAGTGTGGTCAAGATTGAAGAATGCATAATTTATTGCGTGGAAGGAAAATTGTTAAACATTTAGCATGAAATGCCTGCAATACACGCAGCTGAGATTCAAACTTCCAAATATCTATCAACGGAAAATCTCACCAAACGAGCTCTACGATTAAACCACTTGCCCACCAATCAGCGTTACAGGAATTTAAAAAAAATCTATAAAGGTTTTCTTGTTTTCTACTACTTACAATTAATAGCATTGTATGAACGGAGATTAGAGGTTTTTTTTAGCTTTAAGTATTCACCTTGATTGTACTGTACACCGTCTTAACTATTTATTGGTAGTTTGTTTGGATTTGTAAAACTCACTTTCTTTCCCACAGCTAATAATTATAGAAGACAAGTAAGAAAATCGGTTTTAATCATGAGTTGAGCAATACAACTTTACTCTTCGTTCTGTTTATTTTTAAAGACCAACCTCTCTCTACAAGCGTATATGGAAATACTTCCTCAAACTTAATTATTCCTTACCCCTAACACATATGCATACCTAGTAGACATATTATGTTTTGATGAATTAAATAGCAAAAATATTATGTTTTATTATTTTGGTTATATTCGCATCTAAATATCAAATTATTTCAGTTTAAAAATGAAACCTAGACACGGGAATTGAACCCGCGACCTTTGGCTTAGCCTGCCAATACTCTAACCACTGAGCTATCCAGAAATCGACCCATGCTCGCGGTCATTCTTCACTCATATATTAAGGCAGAGTCTGTGATGGACGTGTTGAAATCATCAGCTACATATTATGTATGATCAACTAAGATCAAGAGCTATCTGATAATGCAGCCACCATCATGACCCTATGTTATAAGCATCAGCGTAGTGTAATCGGTCAATGTAAGAATTATATTATTCTATCTAAACAGAGTGTACAATTAGATATTGAATGGAGTTGAGGCATATTTATTTATTTAGCACCGTGTCTTACTACCCGTTCGGGTTATACGCTTAAGTACTAATTACGCTAATGGGTTAGGAAATGGGAAGGTTGAATATAGGGGAAGTGAACCCGCATTTGCGTGGAGGGAGAGTGGAAAACCATTTAGGAAAAACCACCCTCAGTTCACCCAACCGAGATTCGAACCTCGATCTCCCCGTCCTCGGCAGTCGAGCTCAACACGACTAGTGCGTTAGCTAACTACGCCACCGAGGCGGGTAGTTGAAGCATAGATGACAACTCTGTGTCTCATAAGGCTCTATTTCTGATGGCTATTAAGTGGCCAACGTTCTTACACATCTATTAGAGACTCTGCATTAAACTAAGAGTAATAAATGATCTTGGTGTGAGACGAATCATTGATATCTCAGTGGTACGCCATCTACCCACCAAGCCAAAAACACAGAAATATATATTAAATTGTAAAGTTGTCATCTTAGACTGTATTTAAGGGAGTTACATACCGCTGCACTTAGATTAGTTACAGACGTCCAGAAGTCCTGCGTTATTTAAGAGTTGGTTTGTTATTTAAAATGTGTGAACTAAATAGAGAAATAAGGTAGGCCTAATTGTCTAAATAATATTTAAACATCTTTCATTTAAGTTTAATAGTAAAAAAAAGTATTAAAAGGTAGGGTGAGCTAATTTCAAATTCGTCTCACACGAAATGTCACATTTTTTAAATAAAAATATATTCTTAGAATTAAAGGTAGATCTTTCCTTCCCCATACAAATAAAAAGAGTTTTAGTAACAGAAAGTTATAAAATAATAATTGGAGTATTTTTTAGAGGTTTTGAAACTTCATAACTGTCAATAGCATAAAAGATACAATAGTGTGATTTCCCTTCCAATATTCGGTGTGTTTAATATGATTTAATTCATTGTGTACGGATTGTCCAGTGTTTAACTCAGATTAGGAGACATAGATTCTTTATCAATTAGGGATTTTTAATATACATGGTTTTACTTAAATTAAGAATCAACAACGATTCTGTTTCAGAAGGTAGAGATGAGTAGGACAATTAAGAGGATATATTATTTGCGTGAAGTAAATGTGTGAGAATAAACATGAAAGTAAATTTATAGAATACCACCCAGTGGAGATTAGAATCCGGTAAATTTCTAAATTCTCGTGTAGCACGTCTAGGTACTACAAGGTTGTAGATTCTAGAGTTTAATTCCAAACTAAGCAAAATATGTATTAATAGAAGTTTACTTTTGTTAGCACCAATTCCTACTTTCTGTTCGGGATGCACACATATGTACTAATTACCTCTATTTTATTTAAGATGAGGAAGGTTGAATTAATTATATTAAGTGTACCATAATTTGGCGGAGGGAGAGCATAAAAACATTTAGGTAAAGCAACGCTCTGTACACCCAACCAGGGTTAAAACCCCTTCTACCTCGCCATCGGTGGTCTAGTGAATTGTGAGAGTGACGCTTAAGAGTCTTAGACCATTCGGCGACCAAAGAGGGTTTATCATTGGTTAAAATAGATAGGTCTACCTTATCCTTTCTCAAAGATAAATTTATGGATGGAGGATTTGCTGATTTCCCTTGTGTAGTTGTTTTATAATATATTCCACGTTTGGTTTGTAGGAATAGAGAAGGTAGAATTTAGAGGAAATTTACCCATATTTCAGTGGAGGTTAGCGATTGAATAGGACACCATTTGATAAAATAAACAGCCCTAGTGCACCCTCTGGGATTTGAACTCCAACCTTACCGTCACCGCACTACTAGAATAGACGAGCCTACACTTTATCTAACGGTGAAACTGAAAGGTTATAATCAATCTAATCGCGTGCTATTATTTCAATTTGTTTTAGAAAGTGCAAGCTAAATACTATTAAAAATAAACTAATTATCTAATATTACCAAACTAAACATGATATCACGACTGTGTTTTCTCTTTTCAATTTTTTCTTCCTACGGATTTAAATGGTTTCTTTATAATTAGCTTTTAATATTATGTTCGCATAGTTCAAATAGCACTATAATATGGCGTACTATTGACTCAAGTTTGAAGTGGAATAATGATGGTTTAGAATGGACTCTGGCGGTAAAGTGATGTACTACGCAATAGCTGAGTTTCTACCTCAACCGATAGATGTCAGGGGTAGTCCAACTGAAGGAGTAACCTTGTTTCGATACCGGTTATAGCACCGTGTTCAGGTAATATCTCTTATTGAGGATTAATGTTATTATTTAATTCTATTTTCAGAAAAATTGAGATACTTAATGTTGAAATATTATTTAATTTACTATTACTAATGGTCTGATTATAAACTATTTTTAAAAGAGGTAAAATATGAATCGGCTTGTCGACATGTCTTAATCATTAAATATTTTTATTAAATTTGCATTATTTAGTTAATTAACAAATATTGTTAATAAACTTAAAATATTCAGTTTATTAAAAGTAAATAAAAAATTGCAACAAAATTATGGTTTCTCTTTGAGTAACTTTTTAACTATATTTATTGTTTTGAAAACCCATCATGTATTTGATTAAATGTTTACGTTCACATAAAATTATGTAAAATTGAGATTAATATTTTATGGATGTTTGCTATAGATCAGGAATGTACAACATGTAGCTAGGTTAATGTCTGAATCCGGAATCTCCGAACTTATCACCGAATCTACGAATATATCGTCAGTTCTGATTTTTCTTAACGTCATAACAGTAGATGAAAGTATAACAATATTAGATTTATTACACTCCCCAGTGTACATAAAAAATTTGGTGAAACAAAGTTCATTAAGTTTATCAAGTTTTGAATTTTTTTAAAAATCAAATCGCTTGAACGCTGATTGATAGTTAAGTTAATAAACACACGCTAATATTTTTACCAGGGGGCGGAGATTCATTATTTACTCAACCCCTTCGCCAAAACTTGTGGAGAGGGGGGGTAGGGATTTGGGACTCCCCTAACCATGGGGGCAAGAAAACTCTCAAATTATGTATACATAACTTTATAAGCTATCACGAACATTTTTGAGTAGTAATTGTGGACTTGGGTTTAACAATTTTTAAACTAATTATTAACATTAAAAATATAAAAGTAAGCCTAGCCTTGACTCAAAGAATATTGTTTTAAACATCCACTAAGAAGCCATGTTTAATAGATTATAACTTTTTCAAAAAAACTTTTAACTAATTAGGTACTTTTAACTTCATACTTTAACTTCATTCCAAACCACTCAATATTTTTCATCAGAGTACTGTTTTTGACAAACACCTTTTTTTAGTCAACCTGTAGTTTGCTTCTGGGAAACAACTCTAGATAAGTAGGATGAGGAAAATGACGAGAGAAAGGCTAATCTCATTAGTATTGGATTACGCTCTGGCTTGTCAGAAGACTTGCCGCCTACAATCACAATCATCATCACAATCATAAGCACGCATATTTTCAAAGAGAACAATTTCTACGCTGCCATTGATGTTATAAAATAGTAACTTTTGGATTTTGTATGTAATGCATTAAAACATAGTAATGTTCAGCAATTCTGCGTATCCATTTAATCTAAAAGTAATTATGAATAAATTTTATATTTTTGAGAACTTAATTAAAAATGTACAAATACTGTTAACCCTTGCAATGCAGGAGTACTTTTATTCTTGACCCCTGCACGCGAAAGATTCTTCTTTAGATTAATAATGATTGCTCTTTGGATTTCAAATTTGGTTTGAATGGGGGCATAGGTTGCTCTTCTTGGAATAAAAAAATATGGCGTTATAATTGTAGCAAAGACACTGCATGAAGGAAAAATTATTAAAGAAAATCATGGAGGAGTTCAAATCTTTCGCAAATCTTATTTAATGAAAGTGTGTGTCAGAAAATGTATTAGAAACATTAAAGTTAGGGAAAGAAATTACAACAAAAAAAAATCAAAACGAATCTATTACTCATCTAATGTAAATACAAATAAATTTAATAGATTTTTATAATAGTACAACGGAACAGTCATTGCATGTTAAGTATGCCATTTTTTTGTAGGGTTTTCATCGAGGATTTTAATATTTGATTCAGTCAACCAGAATCGGTCATCTGCACTCGTTGTTTGAGATTAAAATTCAAATCGAAAAAAAAAAAATGTTTTAAAAGGCAAACATTAATAACACATAAACGATTTCCCAAACTAAGCGCAAATGCATTTAATGACTTGAGAATAAAACAAAAAAGTACTTTGACATTGTGTTTCAAACTCTCGTAGGTACAACCCCTGCTTAAAACTCCCATTTTATATGTTTTTACAGCCATCAGCTAGATTTTTATGCCTTATGTATTATTGAGATGAGTTCGAGGATCCCAAATTTTTACCTTTTGACTGAGGATTTAGCAGGCCGAGAACCAACAGAAGTAGGATTTGCATTATTGCATCATCTGTCAAATATAAATTTGGATAGGAAAAAATAAATACTTTTATTTTGTGAGGTGGTGTACAAAATAGTTGGGTATATATCCGAGAACAGTGAAAGATCTCATGTTTTAACCATTAACAGTGTGGGGGACAACATAGTCAGCAAGAGACGTACTGTACTCAAATGTCAAAACTTGGCGATTACGATGCTGAAGGCCGAAGTAACTAATCTTCGACATTTGACAAGTCTAAGCTGGAGGTGGCAGTGCAGTTGCTTCCATGCAAGCTCGGGGTGTACCGAAATGGACAGTTCTCAGTTTCTTTTGAGGAGCTTGATGCAGTTATGAGGAGGCTCAGGTTCACTGGTGACCTTTACAGGGGTCACTTTGATGTGAACCAAACAATTGTGAAGCTGTAACCTATCTCTCAGCTTATTCCACATCAATACGCTTATCCTTTAGTGCAATGTTTCTATGATATTAAAAAAAAAACTATTTGACCAAAAGCACCTTTCCAGTTTTACAAATTCACTAAGGAAGAAAGAATCCCGCCTCGGTGGCGTAGTTGGCTAACGCGCCAGTCGTGTTGAGCCAGACCACCGAGGACGGGGAGATCGAGGTTCGAATCTCGGCTGGGTGAACTGGGGGTGGTTTTTCCTAAATGGTTTTCCACTCTCCCTCCAAGCAAATACGAGTTCACTTCCTCTAAATTCAACCTTCCCAATTCCTGATCCATTAGTGTAATTAGTACTTAAGCGTATAGCCCGAACGGGTAGTAAGACGCGGTGCTAAAAAAAAAAACTAAGGAAGAAGACACTGTGTGAAATTTCTGCTAGATACGCTTAAAAATTATCCTAAGGGTCATCGATTCATTGTTACTGGATATCTCCAAAAGCATCTGGAGCCTCATTGGGCCACTGTTGCTTCATATTCCCAAAATAATCTAGATAATATTTGAGCTGTTACTATTGCAAATTCCCTAAATAATTTAGAGTTTTATTGAAAGTCATTGGCAAAAAATTATTAATCTTCTATAAATGGACAATCATGCAAGAAGGTTCCATGATATCAGATAATAAACTCTGCTTCCAGTTACAGACCTGAAATCAGTTACAAATCAGATAAGACCGTTGAGCTAGGTACGTTTATACCATGTCTCATTGGTGCAAAGTGAGGACGTTGAAGAACGAGACCCCCTGGATGTGCCGTAGCAGTGGCAAAGGTGCAGCTCCCTTCCTTAGATCAGCTACCTAGGCCCCTCACCAACCTGCTAAATGGGCAGCACCCCTTCACTCTTGGCACCTCCTGAATATCATTAGAAAATATAATGGTAGATTCCAAATGACTTCCTTCAAGGCAAAGGAAGTGTCAGAAGAGAACTTTCTTTTACTAATTTACCTATAATATGTCATAAATTAAATCACTTATAAATACATAATTTATTTTCCTAAGAATCTAGGTGATGTACATAAATTATTTTCCTAAGAATATAATCTAACTTAATCACTTTTTAATGTTTTTAGTTAATGGGCTTTAACACGAAAAAGAGTCTTCTTTAAATATGTACCAAACAAGACAATTCTGAAAAAAAATTGATAATATTTACTATCAATAAAATTTTTATAATTAAATAATAAATAATAATCTTCGATAGATAAATATTTGTTGTACCTTGTGCTACTCACCTAGAATATCCACACATTCTCACTAAGAGGGTATGATGGAGGAAGTTCAAACTTCGATAACTTTAATTTAAGTTAAAACAAAATTTAGATTATTTCATTTGCATGATTTATTTTTGGCCATACTTAACACAATAATGTGTTACTGTTTGCTTTACTTATAATAAAACTAAAACCATATTAATTTTCAAATAATTTCAAAGCGTAAGATAGAAATATTATTTTACTACAGTAAACCATCTGCCCAAACTTAAACCACAGAATTTGTGGGCAGAAAGAAAGAGAAATTCCTTGTAAAAATTGTCCGGAAAAGTCATCTGGAATGTTTAAGTTATGCGCAACAACACCGGGACTACGCAGCTGTAGAACAAACGTGTACAACAAGTTGCATAACACTTACTACAAAGTGTTTGAAGTGTATGGGCTGAATCTAGTTAATTAAAACTTATTAAGATTGGTTGAAGTGTCAAATACGGAGATTGAAAGCCGCCGACCATTCATAGCTTACTTGCCGATAGCACGAATATTATGTTGCCGGAACTTATCACGGTACTACAATGTTGTATTATATTTTGTGATCGTGTGTAAAAAATTTTTACACATGTCACGTTGATTGGTGAGAAATTATGATTCGATAAAATTATTTATAACCTTTGTTTACCGATATTAAATAATATCTTTCTCAAGGCGCATTTGCAATATTTACGTAACATTTTATTTTGGATACTTATTGAGAATATGAACGCCTTATATCACTTTAAAATATCTTCTAGTCTAGCAATATCATTGGCATTCTTATCTTTATAAATAAGGTGCTTAATATTCCACAAAAACTCAATATTTTCATAACATTCCACAAACAAGTGTCTCCCACACACCCAATGTTTTAGTTGCCACCATTTTGAATTGTCTACTTGCATTAGTAAAGTTGGAAGTTGACCAAATTTTCACTTGCAAGTGGACTTGTTTGTTAGTAGCTTGCTTGTCTGTTTACACGGTGCAAGCTGTGCGCGCGCAGCCAAATTAATGTACTTGCATTAGTAAACTAATACCGTGGAAACGGGCCTTTAGTCCGCTAAGCCACGAGTTGGGCAAGATATAATAGTTGACGTCCTTACACGCCAGCACACACACACACACACACATATATTTACACACGTGCACTAACAAACACACATACACACCTGTTCTCCCTCACTTCTTCTCTCTCAAGCAAATCACATCTTTACGACTTGGTTGAATGGAGAGCACAGAACATAATAGTATAGAAGATTAGCACCAAACGCTTCTGTTCACTTGAAAATGATAGATGGCTATGCAGGTATCTTTATACCTGTCAGAAACGTGCCAGTTTCATTTCGATAAAACAAGATTTATTTTGATCCCTTCAGTGCAAGTGCACATGTCATACAAGTTTTATCAGAACATTCTATTTGTAGACTTTATTAAGGTAGTCATAAGAAGACTGAACTATTAGTCCATATACATAGGTGATGTTTCATACTTAGCTCAGCGGAGAAACTTGTAATGAAATAAAGATTGTGACAAAAACGAAATAACCAGCGAGGTATAACTTGATGTTCTTACCAATGGGAAATTAGAACATATTTTAGACCCGCCTCGGTGGCGTAGCTGGCTAACGCGCCAGTCGTGTTGAGCCAGACCACCGAGGACGGGGAGATCGAGGTTCGAATCTCGGTCGGGTGAACTGGGGGTGGTTTTTCCTAAATGGTTTTCCACTCTCCCTCCACGCAAATGCGGGTTCACTTCCTCTAAATTCAACCTTCCCCATTCCTAATCCATTAGTGTAATTAGTACTTAAGCGTATAGCCCGAACAGGTAGTAATACGCGGTGCTAAATAAAAAAAAAACATATTTTAGAAATTACAAACATATATTTGTGATCAACTTTGGTCATATTTTACAATATTATTAGTATTATTTTAAATTAATGGAGTATATTTAGTAAAGGTGATAAAATATCACATAACTTGAGCTAAGAAAACGAGACATGTACATTGTACAGCAGGATGGAATGAAAACAGAGGTTAAAACACTTTTTTTTAAAATAAAGTTTTATAATAGGACACAAAAGTTGCCTTTTAGAATCAGTTCTAGTACTGCAACATTTTGAGGCTCTATGAAATGTTTTGAAATGCCGCAAGGTCCTTAAAAAATGAACTTTCAACTAAAAACACCAAATTTAAAAAAATTAGGACTATAATTTTTATTCTAAACACTTTAAATAATATATTTGATAAATATAAATGATTATTTTTCATTTAAACCTTTGAAAGTTTTCCAAGAAGATATTTACTCGAGTGCAAGGTATTTGTTAATATATCATATTTTTGTGATTTCCTTTTTGGAATTTCAATGAATACAATTATACTATCCAAAACAGATATAAATATATTTCTTGTGGCTATTATATGTGTTATAAAAGCAACATACATTCACTACAGGATAAAATTTATTACTGTATATAATTATATTATATTAAGAAATATTCAACAGAATAAGAAAATATGTTACTAACCTTTTTTTCTTAGAGAATAACATTGTCACTTTACTTTTATATACAATGTTTCTTAGTTTCAAATATTGACATCAATTTCTGGGATTAAAATTTTGCTTTTAAATATCCATCTCTTGTGAAGCCCCACATATGACCAGTGATGATTCAGTAACTAATTTCATGATCCTCTAAACGGCTTGCGTATGACACAGATAAAGGGGGATGTCTACTGGTGGAAGGCCTTCACTAGCTTGTGCTGTACTTGTTATAAACAGTTTTAATTTCTCCTCACTTCTGTTCTTGGTCATTGGTAGCCCTGTTACTTTGATGTCATACCAAGTGATCATATCAAGATGGTCTTCGGCTTTGAAGTTTATAGCTGGAATAATAAACTTTATTATTCCTTCTTTGTTTTCCATCCTGGCTTTAAGTTATCGACGTAAACCTAGCTTTCTCACGTGTTTGCGTTCGTCAGTTATCAAGCACAGCAGAAGGTTATCAGGTGTTGCAAAGTAGGCGTTTCTTTAAATGACTGGATCAATTATATTCCGAAGGTGCTCTGGGAGGTATCGGGAATACTTTATGTCTCCATAAGTGATTTAAGCCATTAATAAATAATTGTTTCAGCTTCATGTTGAACCAAACAGGTGCATATACTTTAATAATGTACTCAGCCATCGTTTAAAGATTTTCTGGTGGACTTTCTGTCCCCACATACAAACGAAGTAGATGGTTTGCCATTGTCAGCCACCTTGAATGCGCTAGTTTACCTGGTTTCCAATTAGATAGATAATAAGAGCATATATCACAAGTCACACATAACTTCCAAGGGAGGAAGGCTATTTTCAATTGGTTTGAATTCAATTACTCAAAGTTCTTGATAGTTCTAAAGTTTATTGCATATTTTGCCACCAAACTAATTTGGTCCTTTTTTATTTCCATCCAGAAAACAAAAGAGGTGACGTAAGGGCAGTTCATTTCTATTAAATAAAAATCATTCTTTGTGGGGCTTTCCAATCTTTTTTCATGTAAAGATATGACACCATTACTAGTTCCAGTGCTAGTCACAGTTCCATCACATCCTACAGTAGTTATGTCTAGTGGTCGGTTATTAACATTATAAAACGACACAATGCTAACCTTTGTATCTTTCCCAGTGATAGAACGTGGTGACACATGTCCCAAATATTTTGATCCAGGCTCTTCAATAAGTGACACATGTTCTTCTGACAAAGGTTTTCGTGTAATATTTATTCCCTATCCTTTCCTGTACTACAGTTATTGTCTCTTTATCCGTCGAAACAAAGTCCTTTGTTAGTAGTAGTAATTTCACTATGACCTTCTGTGCAGTTTTTTCGATTCTATGACCTTTATCTTCTTATCTTCATTCTATTAATTACTTTACTTTTGTCCTCTTCACTAATGAGGCCACTATCTTGAAGAATGACACTTGCAATTGCTGCAGCAGCTTTATTAGAAACACCAGTTCGATCACATACTAAAGATACAGAAGGCAGTTTCATGCGCATTTGTGAACTTGATATTGCAATCTTATAATATGTTGAAGCCACAACATTCCTCCACCTTCCTAGTCCTTTTTATTTGTTGATCTTAAAATATTTATGTATTTATCATGAGACTTTCTAATCATCTACAAGATACGAGTATGAGATACGACAGGAATAGAAGCTCTTGACCAAAACTTTTCAATTTGTTTCTACCAATATTTATAATATTTTACTTACGGTAGGTTCCTAAGAAGTACTCTGTTTTTAGCCCATGCCTTATATTAAAATAACACTTAATTTTTTCTTCATAGGTTGGAAGTAATATTTTACTAAGGACTTTTGGATAGCTAAAAATCGAGCACTCGTGCATTTGCCGAGTCTGTACTGTTTTTTGACATTACCATTTTTACTTGACTGTTACAAGATATACACAAAATAAATTAACACTATTGTCTATACTAAGTACAACCCAAACGGTTAGTAACAACATAGAGAAATGTCTACTATACTACTCCTTTCTCTAACAAGCTGTGCTAAATTAATAATAAAAAACTATAGTCTATAGGACAAAAAGAACTGTGGTACCACATCACAGAAAGAAGATCAGAAAGTCTCCGACTGTAGTGGAGCTTGGAACTACCCCTCCCTGCCTACTAAGCGGTGCTTGTCACAGCTTGTTCAAGGTCACACTATACCTCAGCTATGATACTACCTGTCAAGTTCTATCTAATATTGATGAAACGAAGAATATTACATTTAAATGTTTAAGTAAAATTAATTTAATAGCAAAAAATTTCAAAAATATAAAAGATGTGCAAAAACAACAAAAAGTAAACATTTTAACCTGTTTGTGGCACCTCAAAGAATTATCTGTTTGATTTGATATTTTTGTCAATTGACAACAATAGTCAAATGTTCATTTTATCACTATTAGAAATTTTTATTCAAAAAAATATTGCCTTCAGAAATGTAAAAATAAATATGAAAAAATTACAAATGTATAAAACTTAAACCCGTTTGCAGCACCTCAAAAACTTATCTGATTGCTTTGATGTTTTAGCCAGTTCATTACATTAGTAAAAGCCAAGTTTCTGTCGCTATTAGACATTTGAATTAAAAGTTTTATTTTTTCATTCCACCCTATTACCTATGTCATACAATTTGAATAATATAGGTAAGCGTTAAGTGGGGCAAGAAGATGGATGTGGTTTATCGCTATAGGACCCCTACACGATCAGTCAGACAATCAGGTTTAATAAAGTAATAATTAATACTGACAGTCTGACTGAACCTGTAGGGGCAATACTGATGGACTGATGGATATACTTGTGAAATACTGATGTGATCCGAATTTTCTGACCACATCAGTCTCAGTCCATCAGTCTTGCAAGTGATGGTAGAGACTGACCGTAGTACTGACCGTGTGAGAGCGCGCTGGTCAGTATTTCCTTTAGTCTCAGTAGCAAACATAGACTGCCCACGTCTTTTTCTTATAATACTTAGCACCGCGTCTTACTACCCGTTCGGGTTATACGCTTAAGTACTAATTACACTAATGGGTTAGGAATTGTAAAGGTTGAATTTAGAGGAAGTGAACCCGCATTTGCGTGGAGGGAGAGTGGAAAGACCATTTGGGAAAAACCACCCTTAGTTCACCCGACCGAGATTCGAACCTCGATCTCCCCGTCCTCGGCAGTCGAGCTCAACACGACTGGCGCGTTAGCTAACTACGCCACCGAGGCGGGTATTTTTTCTTATCATCCATGTTTTTGCACGTTGCATGCAGGAGCTGAGACTGATAAAAATAATGACGGGAATACCGACCGTGTACGGTCTCGTTGTAAATACTGATACATACTGTCAATCATACTGACAGTCTGACTGATCGTGTAGTATTAGGGGCCCTATTGAGATTCTAAGTATTTTTATGACTTAGAGCATTGGCAACAAACTGATTCATCACTTATAAATAAGTAAATAATTGTAAATCTACCTCAAATTGATCTATAGAGTCACCGGAAATGATTATAAGATAATATCCGTGTGATTTAACTGCAGAAAGTTAAGGTTGGATTCAAAATTAAGGTGTTTTGTATTTCAGCTAATGATTATACTTTTAATGTTTAATAAGTATTAGTTTGAGCAGGAATTCTTTAGGTGTAGACTATCCCATGACCAATTTGGAGGTTTTATTATTTGGGGAAAAAATGCGTTTTAAATGGTGGATATTTGTTAGAAGATTATATTCAATTGATTGAATATTTAATCTATTAAACCACTAAGTGTTCAACATACCGCAAATGTTAAGAATAATTGCTAGAAATTTGTACAGGAGGAATGTAAAATTTTTTAATCAACTCTGAATTTCATTAGTTTAATTACGCATGTTCTGACTGTACTTGTAAGCTTATCAACCATATATAGCTCTCTGTAGTGCTCAAATGGTCTAAGGTATAATTCTCGCAATTTATTTTACTGCCGATAACGGTAAGATTGGGGTATTAAATCCAAGCTGAATGTACCGAGGTTTTTTCAATAAATGGTTTTCCATCCTCCCTCCAAGCAAATTAAGATATACATCCTTTAAATTCAACCTTACTCGTCACAAGCACATTATCATAGTTAATACGTATGCGACTAACCCGCACATGATGACAGTGTGTGTGTGTATGTGTATGTGTATGTGTGTATGTGTGTATGTGTGTATGTGTGTGTATGTGTGTGTGTGTGTGTGTGCGTGCGTGTGTGTGTGTGTGTGGGGGGGGGGGTCAAGCGTCCCGTGAACGATGTTTAGTTTTAAATTTTACCTTTCAGTAAAGCTTTGGAAACTTCCGGCCTTTTTGTAATCAAGGGATTTCAAACTCTTGACTCAAATCCAGGCCGATCGTCTCCAAGAGAGAGAGAGATTCAAATGCCATTTGTATTTAAATGCAGTTGTCTTGTGGCCTATAAACATTCTATCTTCCAACACTATTAATTCATTACAAATCATATCAAAGCTTCCGTAAAACTTAAAATTATAATTAATGAATTATTATTTTACGATATTTTGATTATAGTTTAATCCAAAACTTAGGATTTATTTACAATCTTACAAGAATTCATATTGGCATAGTGCATTGAATGTAAATTGCTGTAAATGCTAAGTACTGTGACTGTTAGCATTGTGGACGGGTATTTATTCAAATTTAGTCATATTTTAAAATCCAATTCTGTCTTCTCTATGATATTTTTTTACAATAACGTGTCGCAACATTTGAAATAACATTTTAGCTGATAAACTTTTGTATAATAAAAGCTCAAATATTATTTATAAATATTATATATTAATTCTCAGTCATATTAAGAAACGTAATTTATGATATTATAAAATTAATTAACTTTTAAATTTTAAAGCCTTTGCTTGGCTCCAATTACTTATATATATATATATATATATATATATATATCTATAGTGGTGACCTGGTGTTCTAGGAGTAAGGTGTCAGACTTCTGTGTAGAGGGTCCGGGGTTCAATCCTCGGTCCCGGTACAGATTCATCTGAATGTCAAACCCTTACTTCACCTCTGACAAGATGTGTATTAATCACAACTTGTGAATATGAGGAATGTCAGGCCTCCACCGTGGTTCGGATCCCACGTTAAACTGTAGGTCCTCCATTTCATCTCACAATCATCATACCATCACACATTAGCGTAAGTGCGTATAACCCGAACGGGTAGTAAGACGCGGTGCTAATAATAATTTTTTAATCAGTTTATACACGGGTTTGTTATTAATATACTGTTTAAGATTCTGAGATATATAATGTAATTTTATATTCTAAAATATATTTTCATCATTTTATATATAACAATATATCGTATTAATTATTACAATACATCTTAGATTAATAAGAAAAAGTTTTTTATAAGTAGTGATCTTTACTAAAAAAGAAAGTCTAATCATTATAAGGCATGTTGGATGTTATCTCTTTCCATAAAACTAAAATAACTAGCGTTTTATAATGTTAAATTGATTCAAAAAAGTGTTTATGTTTTTGAAATAAACGCAAGTAATTTTTAAAATTATTATATGTGACACATGAAAAATTATAAAAGATAAATAATATTAACATGTGATTTATATATGGTTCACTATTCATATCAATATACTGATTATATATTCTTCTTCAACCTCCTATTTTAATTTTGAACCAAGTGTAATACTATGCTTACTTATGTCAGTGGTTGAAATAGATTCAGAATACCAAATAATAGGTCTATATTCTAGAGCCAAGATTTCTTCAAGAATCAAACATAGCCATATTTCCCAGAAAAAAGAAAGACGACCTTCAATACTCAGTGTCCATATAAAAAACTCCCGAAATCCCTAAAGAAGCTTGTCTGTCAAAAGGTCCCCCCCATCCCCCAATCCAATGACCCACACTCTTCTCCCCCATCTCACATTGCCAACTTTTTCAAGGATACCACTGTTAGATCTTTGCGTAAAGGTCTCCACTACAAAGCCCAGCCTCAGATATGTGACTGGCCATGGTATTCTGAATGTGAGAAAGAACATTATTACACACGACACCATCCACTACCAATTTTAAGAGTACTTCATCTTAATCTGAAGATCCTTTAATAACTCTGACAAAAAAAAAATACCGTGAACCAAATAAACGACTTCTACTACAGAAAGTAAAATAACTACGTATGTGTCAATTGAAGCAATTCCATTGGTTAAGTGTCCAGATATCAGCTCTTGACAATTTTTGAGTCCATCGTGTACTGTACTGCTCTCTCATGAAACAGATAGTAACCTATTCTGCCATTGTGATCATGGGTTGGCCAAAATAGAACAATGTCCTCAAGCACTTCACTTCAACCTTGTGAAAAAAATGTGCAAATTATACTACCATAAAGCCAAATGGCTAATTCACTCACTCACAGACATGAATGTTTACCCACGTCCAGATGAGCTAGAAACTTGAAATTTGGCAAACAGCTTCTATCTTGTAACCGACGGAAAAATTACAAAATGCTAAAAATTTTAATTTATACCCCCGTAAAAAATTAAAAATGGTGGAGAAACTTTAAAGTCGGTGTGGACCTTTCTTTGGCGGTCCCTTGTGGTTAAACGGTAAGACCTATCAAAAATCGGCTCTGGAATTACATTATTTTACACCCACTTGCAAAGAAAACGCACTGTGGGTTTGCGGGCGTAGCCCCTAGCGAGCAAAGCGAGTACTACGCTAAAGCAACAGGGCTGACTCACTCACTGACATTAATATTTACCCAATTCCAGTTGAGCTAGAAACTTGAAATTTGGCAAACTTATAGCTTCTAGCCTGTAACCGACAAGAAAATTCCAAAAAGTTTTAAAAAAATGTTATCTCTCGAAAAAAAAATTCAAAATGTTAGAGCAACTTTAACGCCAGTGCGGACCTTTCTTTGGAGGTATCTTGTGGTTAAACGGTAAGAACTATCAAAAAACGGCTATGGAATTACATTAGTTTACATCTACTTGCAAAGAAAACCCACTGGGGATTTAGGGGGCTCCGCGAGTACCCTTATATAGCTGGTTGCATGTTGGGAAAACAAACCACTACCCCACCAGGAAACGAAAAAAAAAATTACGGAAGTAAAATAACTTCAAAATTACCAAATAAAACAACCCTATCAGATAAATGTCCTGTTGTTGGTTCTTGTCAATTTTCTGGTCCAGCTTACACTGTACTACTACTTCATGAAAGATATAGTAGCCTATTCTCCCGTTGTGATCATGGGTTCCCCAAATTAGAACAATATATTTAAGGACTTCACTTCAACTCTGCGAAAAAAGTTTGCGAATACCCTTGTATAGCTGGCTGTATTGCTGGCAAATAAACCACTGGACCACAGGCAAAGGAAATAATATCAACGTATTATACAATAACATCACCTATGGTCGAGACGATGGAGAAAAGAATAACAGTCTTTAAAACAGTACATTCCAATTCTAATGAAACTAGTTCGGCCCCTTTTAATACTATAAAAACCAGTCCACTAACATCTGTAGTAACCTTAGAACACACCATCCAAGGTGATGACTGCCCAGAAGTTGGTTCCTGTCCGTTCCTCGATACTCTGAACCAAACTGTTCAACTTCCTTATGAAAAAATTGCGAAATTTTTTGCACATGTGATTATAGACAGCCAAAGAGATTTTTTCATATTTTTGTTTCAGTTCTGTTAAACAAGGTAGTGGCTGGACTCAAAATTCGGGGTGTGTTTCAAAAAGCAATTTAATTTAGGACAACTAATGTCACTTTTGTAAATACATACGTTTTGTGGCCTCTATGTGGCTGCAAAATAAGAGGAGTATTTATTTGGTTTTGGATATTATAAGCTATTGATAGCATTTTAAAACGTGAAATAGGTAACACCCTACATATTTATAAAAGAAATAGATTTTTTGACTTATAGGACTAACATGAACTAAATTGCCAATATTTGAAGCTGAGCCGTACATTCTTAAAATCTAGAAAAACCCCTTGAGCAATAATTTTCCTTAAAATTTTAAGTACCCAGAATTTTTTTTTTTTACAATTTAATTTCAGCTATAGATAATTATGTGGACTAGCAAAGAAAATTTTCTTTTATTTTCATAAAATTCTATTTAATATTTGTATAATCTATCATTAAAGTAATTTATTTATTTAAGTTATTTATCATTTTTTATTCTAATCTATCCAAATAAATATTATGTGTCTTATTTATTAAAAAATATTTCCTCATTAGTTTAATAGGCTTAATCTTTACGGTGTCTCTAATACTAAATGTATAAAAGTCCAGTTACATAAAATGGTTCTCTATATATTAATGGACTATATAGACAGACATAGTCATGCCACTCCCGCATGGGAAGGTTCAGAAACTCTGCATATAGCTCTAAATACGACGAATCCACACATCCTCACTATATTGCTCCACATTTCTCTACCCTTGCATACTGCCTTCGCTTCAAACAAAATCGATACACCTAGTCTTGAATGCTATTTTACTCTTAAATATTTTAATGATTATCTTTTTCACACATTCAAATACCAGTATACAACATTTAGCCATGTCTTACATGGCCTACACTTTCTTTTTAAATCACACACTCTACCTGTATATATTTTCTTCGTCACTCGATCCACACTCATCCTCTCAGCATTCCCAAAACAACGTAAGACGCCTCTTTAACATTGATCTATTTGATTCCTATTCAAACCACACTCTAATAAACTAAAAATAACTGTGCATATGTGAAACATTGACATCGATACAAATCTCGAGTTCAATTTCCTAACATTAACAATACTTTATCTCTCCGAGTGGTTGTGGAGAATTAAAAGCGTCAGTTACCTATATGGAGCTTGAAGCCCTAACTCCTAGTCTCCAAAAATAAGGAGAGTAAAGAGTCCTTACATTTAGTCCACTTGCCCATTATCTTGAATAAGGGGTTAAATAGTGAAAGAGGAAAGTTCTTTAGCACACAAAAGTTTGCCAGCTTAAATAGATACCGTCAAGTTTCTCAATAAAGTCAATTGGTCCCCTCAAAAATTGTTTAAACATTTATATTTAAAATTAATTTGAAAATCAATTTGTAGATAGTATATCCGAAACAAATATATTTTAATACAATAGGACCAAGAGCGTGTTGTCAGCTATCCACTTGCTTTTTTTTTAGTAAGATTTTGCATTGACTAGTATCAAATTCCGAACTCAAGAGTTAAGGTCAACCACGTTACACCTATACAAGCCATGACGATAAATTCCTTGTTTATTTAGAATTTGCAAGACTTTTGCACATAACTGTTCCCACAGTTTGTTATGAGGATAATCAAGCTTTCCTTGATTGGTTCTACCAAGGTATAGTTTGTAAGGTCCGTAATCCAATAATAAGTCAATATGATAATGTCATCTTTCAAGATAAATGTGAATATGCAGAAACTTGTCAAAAAGCTGTAGGGATAATAAATAGGATAAAGCTGAAGTCTTTATTGACTATCGAATTATTTGTCAGAAAACTCTCCTTTGTGGCTCCTTCCGGGATTTGTAGCAAAGGTCATTAATAATCGTTTTTAAATCCCGATCCATCATTTCGCGAAGGACAAATTGTTTATAGATCCAAACAAGTAGTTGCCGGAAGCAAGAATAACATTTTATAAACTGAGATAAGATGTTATAAATATTTCAAGTCATTATTTTGATGATACACAGATTACTATTTGACTTATAATGGTATAATGTACTATTTAAAATGAGTGAAGCCGTGGACAAATGCTTTTTAATCAAAATGTTTCTGTAACAGGATACATTATTTATGCTCTTTAGTGAATCATGATGTGCTCTTTTATCCAACATATTTCTGTAATAGTGTACATTAGTTAATTTATCTTCTTTTTATCGTGCTTAGGTAAATATTTGGTGGTCATAGACTGCGTTTGTCTTTGCACTCAGTTTGTGTACAAAGTGTCTCAAATATAATTTATTTTAATTTATTAACCATAATGCTTTTTTTGTTATTGCTATGGTTAGTTTAAATTGTACAAGGAGGAACTATCGATAATTTGGCATCTGGATGTTGAACGTTCTAATTTGATATAGTTTTGATGCTGGCTGCTAAACCACGTGAAGAATAAATTAAAATGCTAGTATATAATATATTAAAATGAATAATTAAAATTACAATTTACTTATAATTGAACTACAAGATAAAAAAGCTAACATATTTTGATCAATTTTAAGTTAAATACTAAGACAAGATCATGTTAGCTGATGTAACCGTTTATCTTATGGGGACTCTATATAGCTGCTGTTTTATTTTTAATATATAAAATTTATCACAAGGAAAAGCAGTTAGATCTTAAAATATGATAAAATATTAATCCTTTATTGGTTTAAAGCTTGTTATAAGACGCAAAAAGTAGATTGACTTAGACATGATATCAAAATATAGATATGATCTGAACTTGTGTTAAAAACTTGTTTTTTTGAAGATTTAGCTATAACTTTTCTATACACAGTATTTAAACTCTCGCCTGTTGATGCTAATAAAGTAGAAAGAAGGGTGACAACATAATAATAAATGATTACTAGAGTAAAAACAAATTAATATTATATAATAACAGTTTACAATTTAGAAAATAAATTGTTAATTTTAAACGTTTCTGGCCTATTTCTATCCACTATTTGGATTCCACTAAATTCTATTATTATAATGCTTTTTCTCCAGGAATTCCAAATTCTAGATTTTTAGGATGTTGAGAAGTTTTTGAAATACTCATATGGACAAAAAATGTCAAAACTATATCGAATTATGATATTCCCATTCGGTTGCACTATTTATATAATTTCTTCTTTTACAATATCAAGATAAATATGAGAATCATAAACCAAATATATCAACTAATAAATAAGAATGTCACCTTTGAAACGAAACATTAATAAGCCCACAAACTGAGTGAAAACGTAAGCAATGCATAGAAAACGCAATATTTCTCTGAAGGGGATAATAATATATTATGTGAAAATAAATTATAAACATTGTAACACAAACATTTTGAAAAAAGTATAATCAATGTTTAACCAAAATCATAAATGAGAATATAAAAGCCGTTTAGCGAGAATGATTGTTCTCTACAATTTACCCATCAAATCTCAAATTTTTTAATATAATCACATTTACTAATTGTTTTGTGAACTTTTGTTCCCCCCATTTCTTGGATCCAATTTTCACATACAAAATTCTCATAGTTTTATGATTATTTTGGATGTTTTTTTTATATATGATTTCAAACAATTGAGTTTTATTCTACACCTATAAGTATTTTTTGTATTATTTTTTGAGGATCTAGCCCCCTCCCCCAACCTCTTATTTACCAAATATTATTCATACATTTTTTTAAATTCAAATTTTTCTAGTTATTTGGGGTAGTCTATACAACTTCCTGACAAATTTCAGTTTCCAACCACACCAAAAGGCATAGATCTAATTTTTGGAAATCTCCAACTCCTGCTTACCAACAACATCTCCCTTTCTCTCAATCCACTGTTCCTTGTTTTTAAATTATACATTTCGCAAACTTATGGTTATTTAAGTTTGTACCTCTACATATATTTAAATATTTATATTTCATACCATACGTGACGGGTCTTATTCTATTATGTTAATAATATGGATAGTTAATTGTAATAAGGCTGAAATAAATTACAAATATAAGGAAATAAGCTTAAGTAGTATTAGGAAATGATTTAATATTTTGCAACAAAAATAAAACTTTACGTCTAAAGACTAGATGATATGTAAGTTTGAATAAACTAATATATTATAAATAATATATTTATTGTAGATAAATTAGTCAAAAAGATAAAAGTTAATAATAAATCTTAAAACGCTATAATTACAATTTGAAACAAAGTTATAAAAAATTAAACCAATGTTGACATTTGATACGTAGGATAGTGTAACATAACAAATATAGGGATGTGATTAATATATTTAAATTATAATTAATATGAGTTGTTGATAAAGCTTAATTTACTTTTGAAGCTAATCACACAAGAGAGACAAAATATATTTAGATAACAAAAGTTTAAAGTTGATAATTAAAATAATAACATAGAACACATTAAAAATTTAGCATACATAATACATAAGTTTATAGCCCAAACGGGTAATAAGACGTGGTGTTAAAAACAAACAAATAAAGCTCATAGTCCATATCTATAAGGTCTTTAGATTCAAAATATATGTTATTGATTAAATGTAGCAGTTCCTTGAGTGATATTTTTTGTTGAAAAGAAAATAAAAATACCCATTTTCCATTCTCATTTTTCCATGAGTATATAGCTAAGCCATTCCCTTTATTTGTTTTCTGATTTTAGAGTTCTCCTCATGATTCATCACGTGATCTATAGCACCAAACTCACAATATTGTGTAAGAGAAACGAACATTAATCTGAAATGCACACCCTAATATTTACTCTGGCACGTAAATCCATGCCAGTTGTATTTTGTCTTTGTTTTAGTGTTAACTTAAGTAGTCGTCAAGTGGTAAAAGATGTCAATCTCACAAAAGCATATAACTTATAATAAATAAATGCTCCATTTCAGACTTCAAGGTTTTATATTATGAGAATCCAAAGAATAAAATTGATGAAGTATGCCGCATCGGCAGCTAAGCGCCCCACGTTTTTATCTCAACATAATGCAAATTGAGGGTCTGGGTGCAAGAAGGCCATTTCAGAGGAAGTTTATTGCCTTGTCCCAAATGTAATCCATGTAACCACTAAGTTTTATTTCAATATATTGATAACAAAGGTCAGGAGAAGCTAAAATGTAGTCTTACAAGTTCCCTTGTTATCCATCCCTTCGGCTTCGGGGGTAGCTGGTTGATGTCACGACGACGGAGACATCGTGGTCAGACACGTGTGGGTGGGGGTAGGAAAAAGGTCGGAGAGAGTGTTCCGGCAACATTAGTCGCGGTGGAAAAAGAAGTGGTTCCGGCAACGTTAGTCGCGGTGGAACATGAGGAAGTCCCGGCAACGTGAGTCGCAGTGGGAGGTAGGGTGATGGTGGAGATGGAGAGAGGGTTAAACAAATTGCTCTTTCGTAACATAAGACAATTTAATAAGCTCTTTCGTATAGGTGGCGCACCCGGGTGGGTACCACTGATTGGCTGAGGCTGACTGAAATCCTTGCCGAGGAATCACCGTATTAAATACCCTCCACTGCTGCCTGGCCTTGTCCAATGGGAGAAACAGGGGTTTCCCATTGGTGCGTGCAAACTTGAGAGGCAGTGCCCATCATGCGAGCCAATAGAGACAGGAGTTTTATAAACGCAGATGCAGACGCAAAACAACATGCTTTAATGCACCCTGAATGGGAGCACGAGAGCAAATTTCAACACGTACCGACCAATTAACATGGATATTTGCTCAGGGCCTAGTACTTTTCTTATTTTTCATGAGGCCACACATTTTTAAAGAAGTACCCATTTTAATTTGGTCATATTAAAAGAAAAAATATTAATATTTTTTTAGTTTTTCCCTCACAACACTTTGTTTACAGGTTTTAAAGTATTCCCTGCAATAAAGGCATATTCATGGTCTTTTATTTGAGTTGTTTTCATGGTTTATTTTTTTTGTTTGAATTAAAAAATATTTTTAAGGAAAGGTATTCAAGAAAACAATTTTAAATATGGCACAATTCTTGAGACTATTCAAGGTGATTCAGTAAAATGATTAAGGAACTAATTTTCAACATCGATTTTCTCAAAACTTAATATTTGGAGAAGTGCCTTCCTTGCACCCAGTCTCTCAATTGTAAAAAAATATACCTGAAGTGCAGATCTTAGTGCATCCCTAAATTCATTTAAAAAGTTTCTTGTTCTGGAAAATACATTCTAACTACACAAATGGTAACAATGTTTTATTTGATTATCTCCTTGTTTATTCTGTAGATTAAAACGTATTGGAGAGGTCAATTATTTGTCTGTATATTCAGTATGTAAGCTAAAATAAATAAAGATTTTGAACGCTACCTATATGTAGATTTTATTTGTTAAAGGATCACGATTTTCATACTAATGTGAATACAAAACAACCAACCAAAAAAAATACCTTCTCTTTGGATTGAAGATTGAAATATACTAGTGGATTGTTGCAGCAATGGCTGAAGATTATTGCACTAAAATTTATTTAAAACATTTAATTAGGAAAAGATCTATCATTAGAATGAGCCCTCACTCGAATTTCTAGTTAAAAGTTAAATCATTACAGGCTATTGACTTTACATATCATCATAAATATTTAGCTTTCTGTGTTTAATTTGAATTAAAAAGTATAATCTTGTTCACTTCGTTTCACCAAGCTACTCAAGTAAGAATTGAATTGCTATTATTTTTAACCAAAGATAAATATTTTATTTACCGATATAAAACTATACACAAATCATGGTTTCCATGGTGATATAAACAAATAATGATTGTACAGATGATTCACTACCAGTTCAGAAGGAAAATATGGGAAATTCACTAAGAAAATTGGGTTCTAGTTTTAGGCCACTATTTTACTTTTAAAATGATTGTTTGTCTCTAAAAATCTGTTCACCCATTTACTTGTAAGTTCTATTACTGGAAACGGGCTTATCAAATTATATATAAGATATGATAGAGAGAGTGATAAAATGGGATAGTGAATATGAGAGTGTAAGTGTTTTAGTGTGTGATTGTGTGTGTGTGGGTGAGTGTGAGAATGTGAGTTTGAAGTGTGAGAAAGTTAGTGTAAGAGACTGAGAAAGAGCAATTGAGAGAGATTGAGTGAGTGTGAGCAAATGAAAGTGAGATTATGTGTATGTGCTAGAGAGATAAATACTGGGAGAAGAGAGAAAGAAAGATAGTGTCTGTGTGTTTGTGTGTGTGAGAGAAAGAGTGTGTGTGAAAGAAAGTGAGAGATAATGTGTGTGAAAGAGAAAAATAATATGTGAGGGAGAATGCGTGATAAAGTATGTGAGAGTGTGTGTATATATATATGTGTGTGTGTGTTAAAGAGAGAGTGTAATATTTGGGAGATATATTGTGTGAAAGAGAATGAATGTGAGGGGCGTGTGAATGAGAGAGAGTTTGAAAGATAAAGTTAGAGAGGGAAATATTAGTTTAGAGAGAGAAATTTATAGTGAGAGAGGGTTTGAGAGAGAATGATTGAAAGAGAGTTAAAAAAAGTGAGATTTGAGAGAAAAAGTGTTTGAGAGAGAGTTTGATATATAAATCGTGGGAGTGAAATAGAGATAATTATATTCATATATGGAAAGTTATAGTGATTTAGAAAGAGTTTGAGAGATATAGAGCGTTTGAGTTAGAGAGAGAGCTATAGAAAGGGTATAGTAAAGATAATGTGAGGGAAATTGTATTATAAAGAATGTATATGAGGGTAGAGCGTGTGTGTTAAATTACGAGAGAGAGAATGAAAGAATATTATATGAGAGAGAGAATGTATTATAAAGTTTGTGTGTGTGAGAGAGAGTGTCAGATAGAGATAGAGAATGTACAAAAATAGATGTGGTACACGAAACATTACTTGAAAATATCGTATCCTCAAAACTAAGCAGTATTTTTATTATGTTACTATTTGCTAAAATGATCATCAAACCTATTATTTAAATAAAATGAACATCCAAATCTATTATTCAAGAAAAATGAACACCAAAACTCATACTTAGTTAAAATAAATATTTTTAAACTTTATTCAAGATCATTTTATCATTTTTGAGCGTATAATACATACTATACCAAAACTTATTTAAAAATCATGTTATCAAGCGCGAAAAAGACTGAGAAAATATGTTCACGAAATTAATAATCTAACCTGTAAATTTTCGAATTATAATCAATATTATTGCCTTATATGCGAATTAATGATAACAACATTCCAATAAAAAATACATTTTTCCCTAGTTTTATACATCTCAATTAAGATGTGTTATTACCAGCATCCAAAGAGAAGTATTCATCCAATGAGAAAATTGTGATATGTTTGGACCAACAAAAAGTATTGAGTTATTATTTTTTAAGCCAAAGAGCTATATTTTATTTAAAGATTTACAGCCATGCAGCCAATAAATGGTTTCCAAAGTGATTAAATAAATTATAAAAAAACTGAAAATTATCTTTGAAAATCGGGTTTTCTTGAAAAACTACTATTTTTCCTAACATCCTGGACTCCTAGCTGTTGAAATGAGTAGTAGTTATTTCTTGTTAAAATCTGTTCAATCATTTACTCGTAATTTCTACTACCGGAAACGGGCTTATCAAATTATATATAAGAGGATTCTGTAATAATTACCTTGAGATTGTAGTTGATTTGATGATCAAGTAAGAATGAAAAAATATATTATACATTAAATATGAATATTACTACGATTGATCACGTAGTTAAATACAACATATCTTAAAAGCGCCCATTTAATTTATTTTTAAAAGAGAAATATATAACCTATAATTCAACCGGATGATCAAATATCTATATCCATGCGAGATTTCAGCACAATCCGTGATTGTGGTTTATGCGTGATAGATTCAAATTATTTAATATTTTTACTTTCTCGCTACCATACACACATAGAAATATTGTGATCGTAAAAAAATAACTCAGGATTTTGATGAATTTTGACGTTTCATGACACTCCTAATAAGAAAAAGAGTTTTTTTGCATTTACGTATTTCTGTCTATCTATCTGTCTGTCTATACCTTGAAGTGGAACATAAACTAATTTACCGATAGGGCTAAAGCTTGGTCTCTAGGGGTCTCATAGGGTTGCTATGAGGGGTTTTGGAATATGATATCTTAGCCTAAAATTAAGGGTGGTTTCATTGAGGGTGAACAGAGAAAAAATCAATTTTATTAAAATGGGCTTAAACGATTTTAATTAAATTTTCTTTATAAACATTGATCAATATTACAAACAAAATGGCTACTATCAATTTGTCGTCAAATTATTTTAAGGGTTCCGATCTGATACATAAGTTCACATTTTTACTTTCTCGCTATCTTACAGGAAGAAAAAGTAATGTGATCGTCAAAAAAATCGAACTTTAGATTTGGATGAATCTTGACGTTTCATGACCCCCCGAATCAAAAAGAGTGGTTTTTAAATTTCCGTCTGTCTGTCTATCTGTACCTCGGACTAGAGCCTAAACTATTTTTCAGATTGGGCTAAAACATGGTATGTGGGTTTTCATAGGGTCGCCCCGAAGATTTGTGAATTGGATATCTAACCCTAAAATTAAGGTTAGTTTACTAAAGGGCAAAAAGAAAAAATTAAATTTTCTCAAAATCGGCTCTAAAGATTTTGATTAAATTTCATTTATAAGCATTTATAAATATTTTAAACAAAATGGCTACTATCAATATTTTGGCAAAATAATTTTAAGTGTTACGGTCTGATGCGTAAATTCTTATTTTATATCATATCTCCGTAAATCTTTGAGATATTAAATTACTTATAATCGAAAGTATATAGGCTATTTTTAATACAAATATTTTATATATAATGCATTTTTATAATACTAATATTTTTCCAGCTATACGCATATATATATATATATATATATTAAATTTTCAAACACTAAAGGTAAAGTATTGTGACCGTAAGAAATATTTATCCTAAAATGTTGATTGATGTCGACGTCTCATGACCCCCCGAAACCTAAAAAAGTTGTTTTTGTAATGCCGTTTGTCTGTGTGTCTTTTTAACCCTAAAATTAAGAGTAGAGTAATAAAAAGAGGAAATATAAAAAAAAAAAATTCTCAAAAGATTCTAAGATTTTGATAAAAATTCGTATACAGGCGTTGATTAAGAATATAAAAAAATGGTTATTTTCATTTTCAAATTAAAATTACTTTTAGGGTACTTTACAGAAGCAGAAATATTCCTATATTCCCAACTATTTTGGATACTAAATAACTTATCATTGCAAAATTGTAGTATGTTTAAAAATAAAAAACTTTTATTTGAAATATATTTCTTATAAGACCAACAAATTTTAAGATATTAGCAAATATATTAATACAATTTTGTAATCTTTAGTTTTAAAGAAATACTAATAAAGTTTTAGCACAATAATTTTATAATGCCATAGATAGAACCCCATGAAAATGGTTTTATTTTTAGTTAAATTTAGTTTTTTATATGGCACTTTTCAGTTTTATTTTGTGTTTATTCAAAACTACATGTTATCTGAGGTGTTTAAATATTGTTTACATATTGAAACAGTGTATACAAAATTTTATTTATCATTGAAACTTGATATATTTAATTTAAAATTCTTTGTCACGTTTTTCTGCATAATTCACAAATTTGTAGACTAAAGTTAGCTTACACTACAGCAAAATACTCATGAAAATACAGCAGGGTCAAAATTTATTCTTAATATCTTCTTAATTTCGTGTTTATTTAAAGATTTTTTGTAAAAAAGATGTTATTTCGTTTTATAGGAGGATTTCGTGTAACAAGACAATTTTGTTTTATTTCACTTTTCAAAAAACTTGTAAATCATATCTAAAAATATCAAAAGAAAAGGTATTTGATTCCATCTTTGTATGGCACTTTTCGCTTTATCACGTCTCACAATTTTTACGGGGCTCTAGCCATGGCGTATTTAAATATAAGTAAGTATCTCAAAATGTTTATGTTATTTTTCTTTAATATCTTAGGAGAAATATTTGTACAACAATGAACTATCTCCTTTATTTTAGACTCAATATAAAACAATACAACATACAAATGAGGACATTAATTATTTTTTATAAAATTATAAAATTTTTAACCGGGACTCAAAATATGTTTTAATAAGTGAAATTTATGCTTGGGTTTGGTAGTGTATATTACTATAACGTTTCACATATATTACGATTTTTGAGTAAATATATCTATTTTCAAACAATGTCATGAGAAAGTCCGTATAGAGTTTCATACCATTTATTTATGATATACAAATATTACTATTACAGTAGTGTGAATTTAATAAGCCTTAGATGCCTTTAATGAATTAATACGAGTATTGAGACCAGACTTTTATCTGTTGTTATTAAATGAAAATATATAAGCTTTTGTCGTTGTCATGATTTGCTTTGACTTTAGCATGGCCATTGCGGGGATAAGAGATTAAGTTAAATATAACATATCCTAATCATAATAAATACAGTGAGTTTACTTGACAAACTATTGCGTTAGGCCTAAGAGCTCAAATTTGAGTCCTGCATCAACCTTTTGTTTTTATTTTAATCTAGTGAAATTATGTATATCCTTATACATAATTTGATAAGCCCGTTTCCTGTAATAGCAATTTAGTAGGAAATGACTGAACAGATTTTGAGATATGACCACACATTTTAATGGTTAGGAGTCCAGGATGTCGGGAAAAATAGTAGGTTTCTACTAAAACTCGATTTTGTCAGAGAATTTTTAGTTTTAATTCTTTGTTTATTCATAATAGTTTTTTCTTCATTAATTGTTGGTTCGAACACATCACAATTTTCTCTTAGGATGAATATTTCTCTTTGGATGCTGGTATTAGCACATCTAAATTGAGATGCCTGAATTGGTAAAATATTTATTTTTCATGAGAATGTTGTTGTCATTAATTCGCATTTAAATAAATAATATAATGCATAGTTAGATAACTAAAATATTATGTTGATAAGTTTGCGAAAATACTATCTACGTTATGTTTCGAGATTGATAAAATAATTTTTAAATATGTATTGGTATGTGCTATAAGCTCAAAAACGATGAAATGATCTTGAATAATTTTAAAAATAGCCATTTTAACTATTTGTTATAAGTTTTGGTGTTAATTTTTTCAAATAATGAATTTTGATATTCATTTTATTCAAATAATGGATTTATAATGTTCATTTTTGCAAATAGTAACACAATACAAATGCATATTTTAAGCTATTTTTTTTTTATTTTACCCCTAAATTTTGAGGATATGATATTTAAAAGAGTAATGATTTGAGTTCCCCATCTATATTTTCACATTTTCTTCTTTCTCACACTCTCTCAAGGTCTCACACAAACACTTTCTCTCATACTTTCTATCCTCACTCACACAAACACACACACACACACACACACACACTATAGCACACTCTCTCATATAATATTATCTCCTTCTTTCTCACACTTTATCCCTCTTTTTCACACACACTCTCTCTATCACACAATTTCGCTCACATTATCTTTATTAAGGCCTATATTCTCTCTATTAAACACTCTTTCAAACGCTCTCTCTCAAACGCTCTCTCTAAGACACTCTCTCTCAAACTCCCTCTCTCTCAAACTCCTTTTATTTAAAACTCTCACAATATCACTCTCACTCCCTCTATCTCAATCTGACTCTCTCTATTGCAATCTCTATCTCTTTTAAGATTACTCTCTCTATCTCAAACTCTTTCTTTCAAACTCACCCTCTCAATTTCTCTCTCTGACTCCTTCTCTCAAAGATTCTCTCTCTCTCTCTTAAACTCTATCTATAACCTTCTCTCACTCTAATCTGACAAGCCTGTTTGCGGTAATAGAAATTGCTAGGAAATGGCTGAAACTTTTGACAAAAGACCTCTCATTTTAAAGGTTAGGGAACTTGGATATCGGTAAAAATAGTAATTTCCAACAAAAAACTGACTTTCTCAGAGAATTTTCCACTTTTCATTCTTTGCTTCCATCACCATGCTTTGTGCATGATTGTATATATATGTAGATAAAATATTTCTTACTGGTTACAAATAATACCAACTGAACTCTTACTTTAGTGCTATGGTGCAACAAATAGAAAGATTATGGCAGTTATTTGTATATTTACTAAACAAATTGATGAAATTAGGTTTTATATATATATAAATATATATATAGCTTTGTTGATTTTTATTCTTCATCTTCTTTGTCTTTGAATGTTTACCTCTGCTCTTATGTATAATTTGATAAGCCCTTTTCCGGTAAGTGAAATTGCAAGAAAATGGTTTAACCAATTTTGACAAATTCAACTTATTTTAAACGTTATGGGTTTGGGAAGTCGTAAATAAATAGTAGCGTAAGAAAAACACCAAATATCCTAGCGAATTTTCTATCTTTTCATTCTTTGTACGCAAGGACCCATCAGTACAATCATTATTTGTGCACATAACCATGGAAACCATGATTTGTGTATAGTTTTATATGAATAGATAAAATATTTGTCTTTAGTTAAAAGTAATAACTAATTTTTACTTGAGTTTTTGGTGCCATACATAGATAGAGAGCTGGAAGAGGGGTCCTTTTAAAGTTCTCATTTTGGTTTGAAAGGGACTAATAAACGTTTAGATTCCAATTATACACCAAAAGATATATGTAAAATTTATAAACTTTGACGAGTAAACTAATAGCTAGAAAGTCGAGTGAATGCTTTTTATAGAAATATTTTCCCATTAAAAAGCTAGAATATATTTTAGTTCAATAATCTGCAGATATTGCTGCAACGATCCATTAGTATATAGTTAAAACGAGCCACCGCTAAACAAAATAAAAGATTGCACCTATTTAATTCATTTTTTGGGTAACATTTTTCATTAATCAAATAGTATCATTGTTTTTTGTAGACTGAATTCAAAAACCGAAAAAATAATTAGATTAAGTTAGGTACTTGAACATGGATATAATTTATTATTTATTTATTATTAACATATTTTGTTTGGGAATTAAATTATGTTCATGTTCTTTGCGTGGATGCTCTTTTGTGCTTTAGCTTAGAGAATATTTTATTATTAATTTAATTCCTAGGGGGATAACAAATTTGTTTACATATTATTTAATTTAGATTAAATTTGGAAACGTCACACAGTTAATGTTTCATAGGAAATTGAATTACTAATAGCTATGTATACAATATTTTAATATTCAATTTCCAGATAATTATAAATAAATATTTTACTCATTTAGTTTAAACTATAGGAGTGATTATGTCTAAGTTATACAATGAACCTTTTTGAATAGGTGATTCCATATTGTTCTAGGTCAATATTTAATTTCTATAGTATTTTATTTGACTTCTAGCAATAAAGTGATCCACTGTGGTGGACACGCAGGCCAGCTGTCTCTCTCGTATTTGGTTTTTTTCAGTGACGGAACGTTGGGTCTCTAATCCCTGGAAATCATGTACTGGGCTTTTTTTTTTCAATGTGTGCCTATTAGTCCCTCAAGTATATGTGGATTTATTTATCTAAATTGTATTTTACTCGTTCTTTACCTGTTTAGTATAAAAATAAATTTGTGGAAAGACCAAATGGGTGGTAAAAAAAAGTTGCAAGGAAAAATGGAAAAATATACTTTTTTGAGGAAACTCTTAATACATAGCCTACATTTGACCTAATGCTATCTTCTTTATCATAAAGAGAGAGAAAGTATTATAATTGTGAAAGTTTTCAACTTTGAGATTATGCTAGATCTTGACTTTTTTGTAGCCTCAAACAACAAATAGTGGAACTTTCAGCTCTGTCCGACTTTGCTTGGGGCTACATTAAAAAAAAGTCAATGGTATTTATTTAAAACTTTATATTTAGATTATTTATATATTATTATTACTATTTGTTAGCCCTGTGTCTTACTAACCATTTGTGCTTAAAGCCTTTGTTATAATTACTCCAATGATGTAGGGAATAGGAAGGGAGAATTTAGAAAGGTCTACCCGCATTCGTGTGAAGGGAGAGTGTAAAACCATCTCCATACACCCAACTGGAATCAAACCTTGATCTCCTCATCATCAGTATTATAGTATATTGGGAGGGTGAAGCATTAGACCAGACATCCACCAAATAGGTTCTATATTTATATATTATATGTTCATATTTAGAGGGTTAGTAACGATTTTGATACTAGTTCTAAAATTGGAAATATAATTTACTGATAAATGTTTATTTTTATGATGGCTATGACTATGTTGTTCAAATTGGGCATCTGGAAATCATTTTATATAATCAATAGCACTGTATACTGGTTTTAGGGGAAAAAAATTCATTTGAGGCTAGCTAGCATATTGCTTCTTTATTAATATATGTATTAAAAAATATATTTACAATTTGGCCTTACAATTTATTTCAAAAAATGGTGATGTACACATCTAAGAAGGTATGCTTGGAATAAAATATATCTTGTTAATACAAATAAAGATGACCTCACCTGGCGTGCCCTATTTCTGACGTTCCAGTTGATCAATGCACGGTACGTGCAAGATTCGTACCATCACTAGCCTTACACGAATCATGAACCAATGATAGACACTTAGTATATTAATAGGGTCAACCGGTCTTCAGAAACACACAGGTTCCAGCGATACGCCACCATGAAGACACACACTGGACGTTCAACAGGTAAGCTAGAAGAAGCCACCTCAATATTCAAATTAATTTGTAATATATTTTAAAATATTATTATTTTACACTACTAGTTAGTTAGTTTACTAGTTTTTATATTAATTTTCTACTACCACAAATGAATATTCATACAGCATTATATATTCTACCTTTTTGTTCTTGATATAAAATTCACTCCTCAAGACCCGATGCTCGTGAATTCAAGCCCAGCCGGGGTAGAGGAATATTTCTAGAGAGATACAAATCCATAGCACCTCTTCCTTCTGAGGGGAAGTAGATCCGTTGAACCCATGTCAATTGTGCCATGTAAAAGAACCCCGGAAAGAGTGTGAAAATACCTTTCCCGGCAATATGTATAGGCCCTTTCACGCCCGATAGTAGAAAATTCACATGTTCCGATATAATCCGTCTGTTCAGGAAGTGCACTTTAAGTACCTCAAATAAATAAGTAGATATGCATATGATAATGATAGTAATTATGTAAAAATGAGGAAAATTAAATTTTCGGTAAATATACCTGCATTTAAATAGAAGAAGGTTATAAAAAACCTTTAGGCCAAAACTTTAACCCAAACTTCACCGTCACCGGAAACTGAACTAAATTAGCTGGTCATTTACCATCGCCTCTTACAACCCGATCAGTTTATACGCACCTGTACTAATTATTCTAATGTATTAATAAATACACAGGCTAATTTTAGATGATGTGTACCCACATTGGCATGATGTAAAAATATTTAGGAAAGATCCTATCACATCATCATTGGTAATCCAGTTTATTATGAAAGTAACGCCTTATATCAGGTTTCCACTTGTGTGGATGAAAATGTTTTCAATGCATTAATTTATGAGGTAAAGAATAATATGATAGTCTATACGAAATGTTACACAATACATCCACTTATCGAGCTTTCCTTTCAATAGAATATAGTAAAATTCAAATCAAGTGTACATGAACTTGCGTGGAGGCGGAGTGGGAAACTATTTAGGAAAATACACCCAATCAGGATGTGAACCAAGATATTTCCTACACCAGTATTCTAGTCTTACATGAGAGTGACGCGTTAGACAATTCGACCGCCGATACGAGTTTTCTTTCAATTTAAAATATAATAAAAGTAAAACCAAGTGTACATGTACTTGTGTGGAGGCAGATTGGGAAAACATTTAGGAAATACAACCGATCAGGTCTCGAACCAAGTTATTCCTTCATCATTATTCCAGTCTTACATGAGAGTGACGCGTTAGACAATGCAACCACTGATATGAGTTTTCCTCCAATTAAATATAAAAATAAAAATAAACACTAATCTTTATTTCGTTACAAAATATGTTATGCCATATTAACAACTAATCTAAAATAAGTTCACTTGACAAAATAGCACCTCTTTGAGATGAAATAGCTTCTCAACCTTTTAAATAAATACGGTAAACAAAATACAACCAGCTTCGTTGGCTGTACGGTCTAAGGTAAGGGCTTACATTTCAAAAGTGCCCAGTACCCAGTGCCCAGAGGCCACAATTTAATACTCAAGTCTAGTGGCGGGCCAGACATCACAATTGGTTAATTTTTGTCAAGTTATGCAAGAACCAAAGCAGGGATTGCATTGTGAGTTAAATAAAAAATAGTCATAATTACCACTTATTATTTAATATCTAATTACATACTAAATGAATTTTCCAACCAAACTATACTATCTATGGTACGTCAATGTAATGCAGCAGATGTAAGGAAATATTTAAAAATCGAACATCAAATTAAATCTTTCATGGGCTTTCCCAACGCTAATAAGAACTTCTCATCAGATTGAAACAGAAATTTTACAACATTAGATTACTTTTCCAAGAAATCTAGCGTACTGCAAAGAAAACCCCATCACGTGCAGCATAGGCCCGTGGGAAGCTATTTGGAAATCCCTGGTCTATGTTTTCACTCTCACAATGGACTGTACTGACGATGATGGGGAGATCGGTTGCACTGAGGGTGTTTATTCATAAATATTTTTACACTTTCTTCATCCCTACACGTTAGAGTATTTTATTACTTGTACATATAATCCGAACAAAAAGTAAGATGCTGTGCTAAAAATAAAAATGGTCCGACAAATTTGTACAAATTTATGTTATATAGTTTATTATAGATTTAATCAAGTATTACTCAGAAAGCTCAAATATAATAGCTTAATCATAATAAATACTTTACATATAAAATATTAAATACAATTATTCAAATAACATTTTAAAAATTTCGAATTTTCAAAAATCAGTTATTTATACAATATCCTCAAATTATTTATAGGCTAATTTAGAAATACATATATATGTATAACTTATTATATAATAAAAATGCAATACATATACTCATTTTGAATTAAATTTCAAGCTACTTTTGAAAAATCTCATATTTCCTAAATAGTTTTTAGTTAATTAAATTTATTTACCAAAAAAATTAAAACGCATTATTATATCAAAAATTCCAATTTTCTGAAATATGTCATGAATAATTGAAAAAATATCAATATTATTATTTTTCATGTAAAGTAATTCCCAACTAGACCTAACTAAATGTTAACAAAAAATTGTTTAAAATATTTAAAAATTAAAATAAATTCGAGATATATTATCAGTAGACTCTTAAATTATTTGTTAGTATAACAACCATTATAAAACGTACTAAATGAAAAAAATTGTTAGATATTTTTTAAATTTACTTTTATATATATATATTTTTTCAAACTAAATCATCAGTAAATTAGCCTTAAACGTACATCTCTAAGAAAATCAAGCATTCATTTTAGTTTTCATGCCAAATACTATAAATTATTATATATTTTTAACAAAATGATTAGCCATTCCTGGAAAATATCGACTGTTTAGTCATGACTTTTAGTAACCTTCCATAAAACTATTTTTTTTATGAATAAACAAGAATACATTGCTATTTGTCAGGGCTAACACTATCTAGATGTCCATTTTAAACAAAATTGTAATACACATTTTCGAAATTTTGAATATTCAAAAATATCTTCTCAGTAAATTAACTCTATTTAAGAGCTAGGTTCTAAATAAAAAAATGAGGTATATTTATTTAATATCTACCTATCGGTTTTGAACAAAATCCTTAAAATAATTTCGTATTTATGGCCAGGGGTGGACAAAAAGAGAGACACAGTAGTAAGACAAGCATGGGGACCAATATAGTTGAAGAAATCACTCAGCCCCCTCAGCCGGTTAGTGTTACGTGCCCTTAAAAATGGGGATAAAAAAACCCGTAGCATACTAAAATATGGGGCATCCTTAAGTTACCTAAAGATTTTTTCGTTATTCTCAACTCCCGCATTAGAGATCGTAATATTTCCTCACCACCTTCCACCCCATTCCTCTCTATCTTAAAGTAAGTTTTTACAATTTGGTAGATTAAATTATGTTTTAGTCATTTGGTTATTTTTCGACCTAAAAATTGGTAGCAAAGTGAGTGATATGAAATTTTTGAATACTTTATTAAACTTTAATTAGGTGGAATACACATAATAATTAAATGACTTAAGGGAAAATTTATTTTCACTATATTGATTTTATAACAATTTATTTTTAGATTACATTCCACTATAAACATTAATAATAAATCTTATTATAAATTCTGAATCCTTTTTCCTCTCATAAGAAAACGTGAGAAAATACTGACACGCCAAAAAAAACTCATAATTAATTTAACGATGGTCCCACTGTCCTGGAATTTGCTGTAAATGCCCTTTTATTTTTTGCACTTATTTTATAAAAGCAACTGAGAAAGAGCCTACTAATTTTTCTGGAAACGTACCTTCCAAATATCTTTTACATACCTCAAACGATATGGGAACCAAGCTTTTATTCCTCTCAATAGGAAGTAACGCTGTGGATTTTCATCGCTTGCTAAAGGTCCGTCGGACTGAAATAAGGCAAAATAATCGAACGCTCCAGGACATCAAATAGATATTTATTTATTCCTTATTACAGCGTCTTATTACCTGTTTGGGTTATACGCACACAAAATAATTACGTTAGTGAGCTAGGGCTAAGGACGGTTGAATTTAGTGAAAGTGTACCAGCATTTTCTTAGAAGTTAAGTGGAGAACCCGTTTGGGAAAAACCACCATAAGTAGAACTGACAGGAATTAAACACTCATCTCCTGGTCATCGAAAGTCTAATCTATTGATAAGGTGAGGTGATGCCTTAAGCAATACGGACACAGAAGCAGATATAAATTATGTAAACAAAATACTTGAACCCGTATTATCGTTGATTATCTTCAAATTCAATGAAGGTCCAGAGCGGTACAAGGGCTAATGAAGTAAATACGACGATTAAGTGATATTTCTTATGGAGAGAAGTGGTAAAAGAACAATTTATGTAAACATGAGTACTCTTATGAAAAATACACATAATCTTGTTAAATTTCCAAATTATATTTTAATGTTTTTGAGAGCAATGATGAAAGAAAAATAACATATCATGTGGGGAAATAATTCAATATATTTAAAAATCTATTGATAAAGAACAAATCAAAATTTGATGTATGAAAGAGCTATTTTAACTTTTAAAGGTGACTGTGTTAGAGCTATAAATTTAAAAAAATGTCAATTTATAGGTGATAGAATGTTAATATATTTGTAAATTGGAGGCCCAATGAAGAATATATAGCTAGCTAGCCCGGTTTATTCCCTCCATTGGGTATGCCACTCCATTAACTCGCTCTGAAGATATTTTCTCCTAAAATGTTATTGAGAACTATAAATCCCCTAATACTTTATAAAGGATCAAGGCTACAATATCTCGATTTGAAACGATACATTAAGGTAGTGATTTTAGCCGGTTATACATTTGAACAACGCTTTTGAACATCCCGAATACATTGTCTGACCGATTCATTTCTCTAGTTTCCTCTACCTCACTCTGCGACCAGCGTTTTCTGCCTCACACAAGATGACAATTTTTTGCTTAACTATTGTGCTTAAAGGACTGAAGTACTCTTTTTTTTTTATCATGTGGCAGTTCTTAACTTTGGAAAGACTTAATCGAAAGTGAGTTCTTGAGAGCCAAATCTATTTCAGTGTCTTAGGAGGGTAAGGATATTTTGGAAAAAGTCATTTTATCATATTTATTCATTTTGAATTCAAGTCGGCACATGCCCCAGCTATAACGTACACGATTCTCCTTAATATAATGATAATTTGGATAATTTTATTTATATCCAAATTTCAAAATAACGTAATTATAAATTAATAATAAAATTAATTAAAGTATTTTAACATAAATATTTATATTAATACAATAACTATAGCTATACAATCTTATACACATATTTTATTGAATATAGATTCATATATTTTTAATATAACTGCATGGTTGATAGGGCGGAATAAACGTCAGGGTCACCTAGTCAGGTTGGCCACTAGAAATTTGGAGGTCAGGGTTCGAATACTTGGTAGGTTCAGTGAAAGTTTACTTCTCTAAAAGATTTAGATTTGTCTCCTCAAGAATATTCGTGTACATTTATTCTAAACTAAGCAATCCCCCACGGCGTGTCACGTGACCCACTATGGTATAAGATTGAGCCTTGCAAACACACACTCTTTATGTGTAATTAAATCAGGTGTTGATGAATCAAAATATAAATATAATAATATTTTTAAATATTATATAAAGTTGGGAAATGAGATATGAATAAATGTCTTATTGAATTAAAATAGTATATTCATAAAAAAAATCACTAACTAGACACTTTATTTTTGTCAACAGTTGATTTTAGTATTGGAGTGGCAGTACTAGGATGCCTGGTTTTGATATTGAGTGGAATTGGAGGAAGCATGGGTGGAGGAGGTGGGGAGACAAAATCATCGCCCACTACTACGACTGAATATATTAATTGTAGTACAACAACAGAATCTAATGATAACTGTACCACAACACCAGCATCTAATGATAGCTGTACCACAACACCAGCATATGATGATAGCTGTACCACAACACCAGTTTGTAATACAACTGATAATACGAATTATCCAAACGAAGGATCTTCGGAAGACTGTGACAGTACTGAAACTGATTCAAGTTCTGGAAATTCTGAAGATAGTGAAAGTTCTGAAAGTTCTGAAAGTTCTTCTGGAACGAAAAAAGGTTCTAGAAAGTCTAAAAGTAAAGGAAGTGTCAAAAAAGGATCTAGTAGTAGTAGTAAATCAAGTAGTAGTAGCAAATCAAGTAGTAGTGGAAAACAGGTACACAAAAGAAAAAAGGTAGTACTGGTAACAATGGGAGATCGAACCTGGGCATGGGTAAGAAGATATTATGGAAGAGGAATTAATGGAAAAGGAAAAAATGGAAGAGGAAATAAAGGAAGAGGAAATTATGGAAGAGGAAATTATGGAAGAGAAAATGAAAATACACCCAAAAAGCTCAAAAAAATTAATCCTTTAAAAAACATTTAAAAAAATCAAGTCAATGCTTGTATGATAGCCTAATATAACATGCACTAAGGTAATTAAATTATATCATTTATAATTTTCATAAAATTTGTCAATTTCTTTTATAAAAATGAACACAGATAAACCAAGATGTATACATTTTTAATTTGTGTGCACTTTATCTCAAACCTACAAGTTAACATCTGTCATTGTAAATACAGGAAGCATAAAATATGGGGTTGTTTAATAGAACAAGAAGATGATAGCCCCTCCTTACAACATAATATTTTATTCACGCTATAACATACTAATACACTTTGACATATATATAATATTAATCATAAACAATCATGTAATAAATATTCTAAACAAGTTAATTCTACCAACTTTAACTGTACGTGGTCCGATTTCTTTATCAAACTGATTATAATTCTGAGATATCAACTCAGAGTTATTTAAATCAGTATAATCTCCTCATCCTCTTTACTTCAAACCTAAATAATATGCTGATAATTTCCTATGAAATTATTATTGAGTGTAAGTAATATAACAAATGAGATTAAGGGTTAAACAAATGATTCTAAAGACGATGATACAAACCTAAACACAATATTGATTCAATTAATTTAAAATAATAAAATATAATTCTTCCCTTTCTACAACCAAGCAATATTCTTCTTCACAGTGTATAATTTAATATATTAACTTACTTATATTTCATTTGCCATTGCACCAACAAATATTTTTAATTTAACTTTAATAATGGATACTGTGGGCCCTTATTCTCTAAAAATTTTCAGAATTGAAATACTTTAAAAAATTTATCTCCCTATGTTATCAATCTTATATTATAACAAAAATAAAAATTAATCTAACATCAATATTTAAGATTTTCCTAAACTATAGACTTCTACTCGTAAAGTCCAAACATATATTATTATTAGAATTAATTGGTGGAGGCAAAACTCTATATATTAATTTGCACCAAAACATTTTTGTTTAAAGATTTATTTAAGTTAAGAATTTATTTCACACTATATCTTACTTTAAATAGTAAAAAAATAAAAAAAAAAGCTACCGCTACAAATTAATCAAATTTCCAACCCAAAATTGTATGCGGTTCTAGTTTGGCTATATTAGTGAAATTCATTTATTAATGTAAGCTTTAAAGAAAAATGGTAGATTTTATTTTAGCTATTTATGGAAAAGTCATACCAAGTTAATAATCTTACTAAATATTAGATCAAAATGTTTAAATAGTAATGAATTAAAACTGGTTGTTTCCTTAAGATTCATTAATATAGATTGATTGAAATTAAAATGAGTTAAAAATTCAAAAATATATATGAAACATAAATGTTTTATTCTTAAGTGTCGGTTAAAATAATATAGTAATTTTCTTGATATACTATTGTATTACTTAAATAATTAATTTGATAATAAATAACTGTAATATAGCTTTAAATGGTGTTTGCATTAAGTATTATTTCATAAGATATGGTCAACTTGTTCATTCTTATTTTAGACTTTAATATGGCAATAAATAGTTATTCTTAATTGGGAATATATATTTACTATTTTTATATTTCTGACATTCTTAATTACATGACATATACCTAAAATTGCTAAATGTAAATCTTTATCTATCTAAATTAATAAATATATTGGTGGTTGCATTCAAATATATCCATAGTATATTTCCCGGTTCCCAATACCCCGACCCTTACAGCTCTCACAAGATTAGTTGCCAAGCCAACTACCCTTAAAACAGGGATCCACATTATTAATAAAAAAAAAAGTATATCTTAAATGTTTCATCACCAAAGAGAACATCAGGCAAATAATAAGAATCAGGACAGAGTGTGTGTATCCAATAACGTCAAAGAACAATATCAAATGACCAAAAAAAATTCAAAATTTTTCTCACAAATATTAGTTTTTTTTAAATTTAAACATGATATAGCTTTGCAAATCAATAATCAGTCTGTATTACCATAATTCCTCCCAAAAGGTGGGGTAAAATAAGGTCTTGACATTAAGTCCCCTATCTACACGTGAAATCAATTGTGCTCCTAAGTAAAGAATCCTCAAATAGACTCTTCGGATGACATCCAATCACCCTAGAGCTAGCTATTATAATAAATCAATAAATATGGTTTATCAAAGAAATGACTAAAGATAGAACAAAACATACTACCGGACGTTAAGGTTTTAAGACACCCCCTACTTCCAACTAAAATGCAAATCTTTAATTTGTTGGGGAACTCTTCCCATCCAAGCGATATTTTTACATTACATAATTACCCTTAAATTACATACAATGAATCTTAAGTATAAATTTTAATCGAAGAGGTCTCAGGTAAACAATAAGAATAAAAATGAAAGTTCTAATAATCACAGTTTCAAATTTTTCTTCAAAAAACATTATTTTAGCATCACCTTTAGATAATTTTTTAGCATCGAGTCTTACTACCAGTTTAGGTTATTTACACCCTTAAATTACAATAGAATATAACTAAATTTTACCAAACATATCTTGAGAAATTATTACAATAAATGAAAGTTTTAGTTTTAACAATATCCTTAAGTTAGGGTTCGTAAAAACAATATTATTTTATCCTCACTCTTGAAACACAATGGTATTTAATTATGTTTAAATCGAGATGTTGAGTGGATTATTATAATATATGCACATTATATTTGTTACAATAGCCTCACTGTTCTTCAAAACAACATTATTTTATCATACCCTTAAGAACACAATATAACTTAACTAAACTTTAATCAAAGAGATATTGGATATATAATTACCATAAATGCATGTTCTATTTGTCACAATATTTTTATTACTCTTCAAAATGATGTTCCCTCAAAACACAGTCAGTATCAATAATTAAGTAATTTGGTCTAAAGAAGACACTACATTTACAAAATGTTGAAAAATAAACAATCACCTTTATAAATCTACAACCAGAATAAAGGAATTTTAACTACCTAGAGCATCAGTGCTGCCCACAAAATCATCCTTGTAATCTTGCTAAGGCGTTTAATAACAAAACAAGAGTATCGTGTAATTTATGATAAAAACTAATTGATTAAAAGGAACAGTATCAATGCCTGCGATTCTGACACCCACCTCACTTGCAGAGATAAATGTTAGACTGTCACTAGGGAGTATCAGTGAAGATCAACCCTCTCTTTAAAACACCAACATCAGTGGCAAATAAGTTAGTTGAAGATTGAAGATCTTTTGAAGTAAGGCCATAACATAAAGGGAATTAAAATAAAAATATTTAAATTTTAAGACACATGAGCCCTTAAACAGTCAAAAAGAAATATTTTAATTGGTAAATTTTATCATACACGTCAATTATTAAATGGGCAGAAAATACAAAGTATAAATATATATATATTATTAATACAAAGTATTAATACATATATTTAATAAGCAAATTGAACTAAGATACTTCCTTGAATATTATTAGACATAAGATAAATGTTTGACAACATCTAAGCAATAGTCTATATAGACAAGAGAAATTACTTTAACTACTCAGAAACGAGCTAGGTTCTATTACTTAATGGAAGTTTATATGATTAGCATAATGCAGAAACAATATTCAGTATTTTAATTGGCATAACACAATATCAACAATTGAAACAAGGACTACACAGCTGTACTTAATTATAGGTACGTGTTATCATTGGCTGATGGGATATTAAAAATAATTAGTATCAAGTTAGGCGACAACCACACAAAAATAGTAAACAGGCTGGCCCATTCAACAATCATTGTCTTAAGGACCAGTAAGAGAAACAAAGATCTAACATAAAAATAGTCTAATCTGGACATCAATTACAGGTAGGGGCCTTTATTTAAGCACCTTCTCCACCAGTGGGTCCCCCGGTCACTTTTTTAGAAAAGTTAATAGCATGATTTTTTTCTACTATTTTCTTAATCCCGTTTTTTTTAAAGGTAGTTTAAGTAAAAAGTAAAATAAAATGTTGCTACAATATTAATTCTTAATATTTTTTTCAATCCTCCAATTGTATTTATAAGAAATATTATATACCATTATCGTTGATGGCACACCTGATGTATCACATATCGAGCAGTTAGTTTTTGTTCTCAGATATGTAATACAACGAAACGGAAAATGGATGGTTTATTAAAGATTCATCAAAGTGATATACTTTGACAAGGAGAAAGGAGCTTATATTGAAAAACAGATCGATAAATTATTAGAAGAGTGTAACTTAAACCTAGCAGAGTGCAGAGGACAAGGTTAGGATAACTCCTCTAACATGTCAGGTAAATTTCAAGGTGTGAAATTTTGAAAGAGTCCTCGAGCCTATTTTTCACCTTGCAGTGCGTACATGTTAAATATTTGTGGTACATATGCCATGGAAACCAGTTTATTGGTGAAAGCCTACTATGGTAATATCCTGAAAATTATAATGTATTTCTGTTAGTTCTTCGAGATGGAAAATTCTATAAAATACTGCTAATATCTCTCTTCACTTTATATCGAAAACTATATGAGTGGAAGAGTAGACGCTTTTGGTACTCTGAAGAAAAATCACAGAGGCACTCAAGATTTTTTTATAATAATTGAGTAGGAGCCTAACATGCCATCGGAGAGCCAAGCGGATGTATCAGGTCTAATTGAGTGGCTGCAATCGTTTGAATTAATCTTTCTCACTACAATATGGTACAAAATCTTGTAGTGCATTGATGATAGGCACAGAGTTCTTTAAAGCTATAAACTAACAATGGAAGTGCGAACACAAAATATGAAGAACCTAATGGAGAATATTTAGTTTTTGAAATAATCTTGGCTAAGTTAGCTTACAGAATCAAAAGAAGTCACTTTGAACTTCGGAATCAAACCAGAGTTGAATATCTCAATAATAAGTAAGAAATGAAAATTTCATGATGAGGGAGGGGATGTTGGTTACAAGTTTGACTCTCCAGAACCTCGATTCAAAGTGTAGGTGTTCATTCCTACATTAGCTCTGCTCTTGTCTAAATTACGTAACCTGGCTGATAGAATGGCAGTATTATTTTCACCTCTTTTGAACCCAACAGATGATGTGGACACCTAATCCATAGCCACCTATACCAAAGCTTTGAAGGCAGAATATTCTCCGGACCTTAAAAAATAAGATCTCATAGAATAAATTAGCTCTTTACAAAAAAAATGGACATAATCTAACTTGTACATTAGTGGAAATGTTAGCTCTGCCCTAGAACTGCTCAATTGTTTGTTTAAAAAGGGTCTAGTAACAGTTTTTTCCACAAATTTTCATTTGTTTAAGACTCCTAACAGTATTACCTGTGTCAGTAGCATTGGGGAAGCATGCTTTCATTAAGTTGTCTTGGATTAATTACGTTTGCGTTTAGCCAGCGGTAAGGCTAGACTAAACCATTTGCTAATTTTGAGCATTGAACAAAATCTTGTTAGGGAAATAAATTTTGATGATAATATTGATGAATAAGCTGCAATGAAAGCTGGAAAAATTGTTCTTAAATTATATGAGAGTGAACGTATTTAAGTAGTTCAATGAAATTACTAATGCAGCTTAACCATTTTTGAAGCAAGCTTGTATATAATGTACACAGCTTAAGATTCCTTTGATAAAAATAAATCGATCAAATTTAAAAAATATTTCGCTGTGTTTCACTGGTACCCGTTCGAGATGTATCTATAGACTATATACTAACTATTAACTATGCTTATATTTTAGGGATAAGAAGGTTAATTTAAGAGGAAGTGAACTCACATTTACATGCAGAAAGAATGGAAAATCATTTATGAAAAACCACCCTCAGTACACCCGAGTGAGATTCAAACCCCGAACTCATCTTCGGCAGTCTAGTCCACTGTAAGTGTGACGCCTTAGACATTGATAAGCAAGCTTATATTTATTATTTTTTGTGCAAGGAGACCACCCAATATTACTTTGCCCAGGTCCCCTGAGCACTCTGGGAGGCCCTGTTTAAGTTGCAGGCCTTCAGTGTACACCTCGAGATTCTTGATTTGAGCAGTTCTTGGTTCGATGTATGTGCAGCTTGGTCTAATAGTACACGCTAACAGAGCATTGCTTTAACAGAGAATTGCACGTTGTAGATATTTTAACAGACCCAGACATATTGTTTTAACTATGATATGTTGTAAAGAGTAGCTCTTGTTTTGGGCTAAAAGCAGTCATAGCAGAGCACATATTCATCGAGCCATTGGGGTAGCAAAAAGGTAGACTGTTTATGGTAACATGCAAAAACAATAGTTGAAAAAAAAAGTTCTGGATCTGATGGATTCAATACCAAAGTCACCCCCTGATCGGCTGGGATCCCTACATAAGTAAGCAATTAGGGATCTCCCCTTTCTTCCATTTCACGTCCAACAGCGTACTTCCAGCCACCAAGCAAACACCCAAGGGGTTATTTGAGTCAGACACCCATACCTTGATGAGTTTACACCCCATGCAAGACATTGAATCATGTGGCAGGGCCTTTCCCTTGTTCAGCAGCAGCCCGCCGAGCCAAAAGCACTAGCTCTGGTTAAATGATAAGTGGCCTAAAAATACTGTGGATGTTGTGTTCAGGACTTTAAATGCCTGGACATCTCACCCTTCCACTTGTCCTTGTGAAAGAACCGAATCTCAAAAAAGTTTCAGCAATCTGGAAACACAGTTGCTGGAATTCCTGATGCTTGCTTCCTAGCTGATATCCCAATGGTGAACCACTCCTTAATTCAACCTTAGTACAAATTCGATTAACTAGAGAGAATAAAATAAACCTAAATGAGCACCAATGCTGCCCCTGGTGTACACAAGAGAGACCTCCACTAGATTTTGAAAGAAGTTTTCCATGATTGCAAGAGAGAGACGGCACCATCAACCAACTAGAAATCTGAAATTAGGCTAGTAATATAAGAAAAACTTAAAAGGTACACACAAATCTAAAAATTAAAAATGACCATATTTAAAAGAATTATATTAAATAAATTATATTTTGTTGTTAACATGACATTCGTTGTCAACACAGCATTATATATTTCTACTACTATATCTTCATACATCATTATATATTTATTAATATTTATTAAATGTATACACATCCATTTTACAGACAAGCTTGTAGATTGACCAACCACTTATCAAAACTTGGTATATCACCTATTGAGCTACGTAAGGTGGCAATTTGCTCTCGTAGTCAGGATTATAGCTTTTTTTTAGTAAATTATAAAAGTTGTATTAGTATTAACTGATTATAAAATGTAGATAGTAGAGGAAGCAAGACTGAAATGGTATGGGCATTTAATGATAATGGAAAACGATAGGATGCCAAAGAAAATGTCGGAAATGAAGTTGGTGCACACGAATTGCGGAGAAACTCATCTGAGCTATGTAATACCCTTACACGAACTGCGGGGTAAAAATTAAATTCATACTGACTTTGTAAAAAATGAAACGTGGAGCTTAGGTTATGTTAGGCTAGTTTAGGTTAGGTTAGTCTAGGCTAGTGGTTAGGAGTTGAATGCGATTACAGGTTATTTCGGAATTCATGTGGACCGGATGACAGGTATACCTTATTCCGCTAATTGAGCGGGCCCTAATTGAATACCTGCCGACAGGTATACCTTATTCCACCATTCAAGTGTACCCAATGAAGTGTGTGGGAAAAAGACCTCAAGGGAGGCAAAGAAAGAGATGGGGGGAGCAGATAACAGAAATTGTTCCAATGAGAGGAGAATAATGGAATAAATTAAAAGAGGAAGATGGAGGCATTTTAATAAACTGACCCAGCCACAGGCTGGAAACAGGTGATAATGGTGTTGATGATGTTTATGATTATAGAATGTGGATTATTATATATTTGATTTTATATAACCACGTCTTATTACCAGTTCAGTTCATACTCAAGCTATGATTTAAGTACTTTCCATTTAATAGCCAGGTCTTTATTTTATTTTTACCCTCTGAGATCCAATATTGTTTAGGATTCAGATGGACATCTCAAGGTTTTGCAAGTCTCTTTTCCAAGTAGTACCATGTATTATCACCTCGCAAGGGGTGCGCCTCTATAGATATAGCAGTCACCCCACCGACCCCTCTCCACCTCCTATACTTCGCCCTTTCAGAGTGTCCAGATGGCAGCAGCATACAAGACCCATTTTAATGTCATTGTTGGCGCATTTTCTACATAAAGATTTAGTTTAGATGTGTTACTTTTCATAAATACAGCCCAACCATTTCAAAGCAAGGTAAATCAATTAATTAAATATAGTTACTTGAATTAAATAAGTTGTTCTTGCTTTATAATATAAAGTTAAAAAGTATGGGACTCTAAATATTTTACAACATGATACAATTTTGTTTCATTTTACATATAAAATAGACTTTTAATAATGAGGTTCCTTATAGGGAACATTGGGCTAGGCAATTGCATGTTTATAACGTATGTGCATGAAACTTTATTGTTAGAAGACCTTGTGTTTTCTACGTCCAACTTAATTTATTTTTATGATATCTAGTAAATCCGCTATAAAATCTACATTTTACTTATTATTTGTGTTTTTTTGTCTTGAATATTACGTTCACTGTTGGCCTAGATTATTCAGTAACTATTTACTATTTTTTCTCTAGGCGTAAGTGAAAAATATATATCAGCAGATTTAGTTGTGAACTTAAATGGTGATGTGGCTGAGCTCTCTGATTTTTATGAGCCCTCTGATGATGACCCCAGTTTTAATCCTCGAGATGCTAACCAATGTTCTTCAAGTGATTCAGGATCCAATGGTGAAGAAGAACAGGAACAAATGAGAGAATACCAAATAAGAAAAGACAGAGCATTGTAGAAATCTAAATCTTCCTTTGATCTTTTACCACCTGCACCAGAATTTAAACTTGTTGAATGTGAGGATTATGACATGAAATCTCCATTTGTACACTCCTGTAGGTATATTCTAAATTATATATTTGTAAAATAGAGTGAAATGTTAAACTTAGCATACCATATTATCACGGGTACTTTGTTAGATACTTAACCCTCGAGCGGGCGCGCTGGGGTATAAAGTACCCCAATTTTATCTTTTAGTGTGTGGTAGCACTGTCAGGCGCCTGGCGGACGTGTTGTTCTATCTATTCCTTCAGTGTGACCTTGACTATCGTTCGGTATGGTTGGTGTTCAGTGAAATCAATTAGTGCGTATGAAAATTGAATTTATTTGAAAGAGTGTATTACTGGGGTATATCATACCCCACGCGCCCGCTCAAGTCACGTAAGTTTATATATTTATCTAATTGATTTTTCATAAATGAATAAATTTCTATGCAAATTTCATTATCACTATTTGTTGGGTATTTTTGTTTTGTATTTTTACTAGAGCTATGAAGCTTGTGTTCGATTCCTTTCAAGGTTATATACTATATAGTTATTGAATTTACATCTTGTTTTGTCCTAAAAATAATTCAATTATTATTTGCTACTCTGTTATAACCAATTGGGTTTAAAAATTGCCAAATATATAAAAGACAAGAATTCAAATAAATTCCTGTTTATTTAGAATGATGTCTCCCGAAGATATCGGCAAAATATTGCAGGAGCTGTCAGATGACGAAGAATATATTGATAGCGCTGATACTGATGAAGATGAGGAAATTTTAATTCAAAGTGACCATAATAGTGAGTCTGAACAAGATTGTGTTTCTTCAGATGAAGATAGTAAAACTACAACTGATGAAGATTATTTTATCGGAAAAGATAGAGAATGTATTTGGAGAAAAACTGACTTTTCAAAGAAAGAAAAAATTCACAGGAAAAACATAATCAAAGTATCTCCTGGTCCCAAACTTATTGCAAGGGATATAAAAGATGAAATATCGGCATATCATAAAATTATTGATATGATTATGATAGATGACATAGTAAAATTTACAAATATGCATATTGCAAAAAGACAATTGACGGCACCGTATTCTAGGGACAGGGACGGAAAAGATACGTCAAGAGCTGAGATTATGGCGTTATTGGGGTGTCTTTACCTTATTGGTATCAAAAAGGGACATCACACTAATGTCAAAGAACTATGGGCTTCAGATGGGACCGGAATACCGATTCTAAGAGCTTGTATGAGCTACAAGCGATTTTTATTCTTGCTTCGTTCTCTACAATTTGACAATAAGGATACAAGAAATGACCGAAGAAAAATAGATAAGCTAGCTGCTGTGAGATCATTTTTGGATGCATTTGTACTGAATTGTAAGAACACGTATAATATGGGTACTCATGTCACAATTGATGAGAAGCTGGAAGCATTTCGGGGGCTCTGCAGTTTTGTTCAATATATTCCGAATAAACCTGCAAAATATGGGATCAAAAATTTTTGCAATTTGTGACTCAAATACATTTTTTGCTCATAATTTAGAAGTGTATTGTGGTAAGCAAGAAGAAGGCCCGTATCTAGTGTCAAATAAGCCAATTGACATTGTGAATTGATTGGTTTCAGATATTGAAGGATAAAATCGAAATCTTACAGTGGATAATTGGTATACTAGCTATCCCTTGGCAAAATCTCTTTTGGCAAAGAAAATAACTTGTGTTGGTACTCTAATAAAAGACAAAAGAGAGATTCCCTACGAATTTCAGGCAAATAAAAATCGAGAAGTGGGTTCGTCCATATTTGGATTTCAGAAAAACATGACGATCACATCCTTTGTGCCCAAGAAAAACAAGGCTGTCATTTTATTATCTACAATGCATGATTCACCAACTATCAATGATGACACTAAAAAACCAGATATAATAATGGATTACAACAAGTCAAAGGGAGGAATAGATACAGTGGATCAAATGTGTAGTGTATATGATGTTGCACGTATTACACGACGATGGCCTATGAGAGTATTTTATTCATTGATAAATATAGCTGGCATCAATGCACAAATTTTATACTCTTCAACATCTCAACATTTTACAGCCAGAAGAATATTTTTGAAAAAGCTAGCTTTGACTATGATGAAGCCTCAGCTTGAAGAATGAGCTAAAATCAAGTCGCTCCCAATTGAATTATCAGCCTTTCTCAGAAAGTATGTAAGTACTATGAAGCATGAAGATGATGGCGAAAAGTTAGCCAGAAAGAAACGAGGAAGGTGTGTGCTATGTGGTCGATCAAAAGATGTTGGCACCACAATAAAATGCGGAACATGCAAACAATTTACATGTAAGAATCATGTTCATATAATGTACACATGTGATGAGTGTAACAAGATAAATGAGGCTGATTTTTAAAAAGTTTGGTTTTTTAAAATTCCATATTTTTTAATTTGGTAATTATTTTAGATTATCATTATTATTATATTTGTATTGTACTTTTAATCACATTGTATCTGTAAGAATATTAATTAGCAAAATATTAACCAGTACTTAACAAAAACAGTAAAGTCTAAGTATGTAACTTTCGTAAAAATATTTTGATGAATATCAAGCCTTTTCTATTTTCTATTATATATGTATTATATATATATATATATATGTTTGGCTATTAATACATTATTTGTGTAATAGGTTTAAAAGGCTCTAATTAAAATAAAACATACCAGAAAACAAATTATTTCGTTCATACATATATCAATAACACCATGAAAATAAAGTGGGGTATAAAGTACCCCACGCGCCCGCTTGTGTTAAATAATACAACGCGCCCGCTCGAGGGTTAACCAGAATAAATAAAGGCTGTATTTTGTATATAAGTAATAATGTGATGTTTATAATATCCTCGCAAACGCATGTATTGGGTTCATAGAACAAGAGTCCCAGCTATAGCAAATGCGATGGTAAGGAACAGGTTCACTTTACTGAGAAATCATTTAAGGCTGATTGATGATCTTACTACAACTGATGAACAGAAAAAGAAGAAAAGTTATGGAAGGTGCGTCCAATTCTTGTTAGTGTTCGTCAGGTGTGTTTGAATAATGCTAGGTGAAAATGTGTTTCTGTTGATGAACAGATAATGCCGTTTTGAAGACACACTTAAATTAGACAGTTAATGAAAGGTAAACCAAATCCTTGTTGATTAAAAAAATGTGAAGTCTGCTCCTTTGATGGCTTACGTTTGGATTTCTTATGTATGAAGGGAAAGGTGATTTGATTTTGAAAGATGATGATCCTTACCTTTAAAGTCAGCATTTAGGAGGAAAAGTAGTTAAAAGACTTATGAAATCCATAACCCCTTGTACCATTGTGTATATGAAAAGGTATTTTATATCAATAGAACTGTAAGATGCCTTAAATTTTGAAGCAAATGCATTAGAAACAGGCACAATAAAAAATTCGAAAATACCAAAGGAGGCCCATCTGAAAGCAGATTTAGTAAAGAATCGTGAAGCAAGGGGTAGTGTACATCAGTGAGTGAGAAGTGATGGGCAAGTTGCAATTATGAGATGGTCTGACAACAAACCGGTTCTTGTATCTTCTGCTGAAGCATATCAGCCTTAAGATATCTGCACCCATTGGTGTGAAAAGGATTTTTAAAAAATGTTCAAATCCTGAGGCTTGCAGCAAAAAAAAAATATATATATATATATAATTCTGAGATGGGAGGAGTAAATTTTTTGGATTGAATCATAGCATACTACAGAATTCAGACGTATACTAGAAAGTTTACTGTAAGAATTGTTATGCACATGATTGACTTTTACTAAACAGCAGGTTGGATTGAAATGCGACACCACGAAATATTGTTCGTTGTTCCTAAAAAGGACAAATCAGACAGTTTAAGCTTTAGAATATCTTTGGCTGAGAGCTTTTTGCATTCCATGCCTATTGAAAACACCCTAGACAATGATACAGATGATGAAGAAGATGTGACATCTACTCCTGCAGCTAAGAGGAAGAAGACAGTATCTTACCCCTTATTCCAGTTGAGAAAGAAAGGAGCTTTGCCCATGCCGACCATCTTGTCATAGTCCAGTCAATCAGTGCTCGAAATGGGTTCTACCAAGAAAGTTTTGGAGAAGTTCTGATTTTTGGTTCATTTATATTTTTCGGGGTGCTAATTATGAATTTTCACTTTGCCACCTCGAAAATTTTCGGGAAATATTAAAAAAATGCAAAAACCCACAAAAAACTTGACTATTTTTGGTTGTTTTCTTATAACATGAAAACTATGCACTTTTCGAGAAAAATTGCTCATACAAAAATAAACTAGAGAAAATTTCCTACAATTTAACTCAATATGTTTTATTTTGTCAGACGAATAGTTAAGGCGCAAGCGCGCGTTGAATAAGTGACAACGTTCAGTGTTCATCATTCAAGCGCAACCTTCTTCTTTCTTGTGATGAAGCTCTATTTTGATGATATTCTTATTAAGAACTAGTAATATGTGAATATCTTACATTTTTTATTGCTATACCTAGTACCTTGGGTGTTTATAGGTATAGAGTTATAACGTATACTCATGTTGATACATGTGGTTTTTATTAACATAGGTACTGTTACAGTGACAAACTAAAAACAGTTGTGATAAAAAAAAATGTGTAGGAATATAATATGCAAGGGAAATATGTAGGGATAATAATAATAACAATAATATAAAAATCATCTGGGCCGCTTTGTTGCTGATGGTCCAGGTTGCCCGATGTCCTTGACCTCTTCCTTCAGAGCCTTTCGTTCATCTAGAAAATAAGTAAAGTAAAGAAGTAAAACAATTGTTATGTTAGTTTAACATGAGTGTATTAAGGTATGACTAAGGTGTAAAACCATCGAAAGTGGGATATTAAAGAATGCATAGCTGTGTTCTTAAAAGTATTAATTAAAATACCTTCTGATTGATCCGCTTCTAGATCTTGGCCCGGGTCTTGAATTCCTTGGACGTCAGGATCGTTCACATCTTCATCCTCATCCACATCAGCTTTCTACAAGTTGTCGCAGGTTCTTTCAGGGTTTAAACAAATTTTCAAACAATATAGGCCTGTCTTTCTACAGCCACAATTTCATCGGCAGCCTCTCTTACATTTGCATGAAATGTGATTTAATATAGCTTCTGGGGAAAGAGGCTGCAGGGTGGTGACTGGCATGAGGCCGTTCTTAGATGTTTTCCACCCCCATTGTTTGGGTCTTTTTTCATGACCAAGCCATTGTTGAATCTGATGGAACACCCGTAGCGAATGTTGTCGTGCTCCAGCTTCAGTAGGGGGTAGTGAGGCAATGTTGGCTGTGGTCTTGTATGCAGACATCACGTAGTGCCTGTACCTCAACTTATTTATTGAAGCTACTTTTTTCCCACCAGCCCCGTACAATGCAATAAGGAAACGTTCACCCGCATCGACAATTGCCTCTTGATCAGCTTCGGGGTTTTTAAATACCTAATAAATGTTGATCAGATCAGGATTCTTCTTCAGAGTATGAAGAAGTTTCATCTTACCCTGATTGAACAAAGCTGATGTTGTGTCACACCCACTCATGGCATGTAAAAACAATATGTGCTCGGCAACTGCTTTATCAACTGCACTTAGAGGATGATATAGAGTTTGAGGGACTTTGCCTTTTCCTGGCTTTAGTAAGTGAATGTTGGAGAAGTACAGATACCTTTCATGATGACTAAGATCTACATCTTCACCGACGACTATGACAGATTAATGTGTTGGTACCAAGGTATGAGCTGTGTTGATAATCAGGGTATCCGCATCTTCTTTTGCTTGTTTGCAGACCATGTCACTAGCATGGAGATTAAACGACTTTTAATCTTCAAGTTGGCAAGGAATATCTCCAGAGACCGTGGGTGTCATTGTTCCATTAAACAGTATTTTGATAGAATTGTTTTTGCATGCTCTCCTCGAGCGCTCCAGGTATTTAGTGCTCTTTTCAGCAACATTGTCGGAGTATTCATCAAAAACGACTACCGCACTTGACTTGTAGCTTGATCGAACAAATGCAACATAACTGTCACAAATATCTGCAAATGACTGCCCTCTGCGCCACACAACTCGATGCAACAAATATCCGCCATCGATTACGAATATACTGCTGTCCAATTATTTTCCTTGGGCAGGCTTGAAAGCTTTGTACAAAGTTGATTTTGTACCTTTTCTCATACCACTCTCTTCAAAAGGAGATAGTGGATAAGGACAGAGTTCATAGGTTAAGAATTCCTCCAATTCCTCATCTGATTGTTTTGCAATGCTAATTCTCTGAAAAAAGTGTGGTTGGATTGATGGTAATCGTTTTATTTTGTGTTTGTATGGCACTGAGAGAGAGAGAGAGATCACGCGACAGAGAGACGGATACGAGGCGAGGGAAACATATACAAACTATTTCAGCGCACGCTTGCGTCTAAACTATTTGTCTGAAAAAAATTTACAGAGATAAATAGTGGGAGATTTTCTCTAGTTTAATTTTGTACACGGTACATTTTCTGTAAGATTGCATATTTTTCACGCTATAAGAAAAAAACAAAAAATTACCAAGTTTTTTTGTTGTTTTTTGCATTTTTTTTAATGTTTCCCGAAAAGTTTGGAGGTGGCAAAGTGTAAATTCATAATCAGCACCCCGATAAACATAAAGGAACAAAAAATCAGGACTTCTCCAAAACTTTCTAGGTAAAAATACCAAATTACTGGACTATCAATCAAAGAAACACGATGCCATCTTCCTGGATCAAGAGTAATAAAGCTCGTATTACATGTACCATATGTAAAGTGAACTTGTCAGACAAAGGTTGCTGACAAAAATTGTATCAAACTGTATAATGAATAGATAGCATTTTACATGTTTTTGCTACCTTCAATGTACATGTTCAATTTATTTTGTTTAGTTGATTTGTTTAAAAATATCAGTAACTTAGTTAATTAATAGAAACTCACAAAAAAAAATTATTATAGTATTTCAATATATTTCTACAAATGTCATGTTTAATATTTAAAAATATAAGATTGACACACAAGTTAAAAAGCTAGGTAATATTCAAGCATAGAAGCCCAATATTTCGTATTGGGAATTTTAAATATATCTGACTAATAGATATAGAAAAAAAAACAATTTTCAAGCTTTTAAGTAATGTTGAGCATAAAAAAATTGTTTTGTCCCTAAAAGTTGTATTTTTTTGGTCTTGTGTCTGAGGAGGTTGAGGAATAGATCTACCTGCAATAAACTTTAAATAGCAAGCCTTAAGTTACTATGTGGCCGCAGATTACAGGATGAAGAAAACCATCTATTTTCTCCATCAATCGTCTCTATGGTAAATTTTGGGTAATAATACCATACCTGTGTTCTGATTGATTGCAGTTCTTGTAACATAATAACATGCTACATGAATCAATTTCAACATCGAGTGCAACAATAATTAAAACAATAAAAAATTCAACACTGTATCGTATTGTATTGTATAGTAAAAACCCGCCTCGGTGGCGTAGTTAGCTAACGCGCCAGTCGTGCTGAGCTAGACCACCGAGGACGGGGAGCTCGAGGTTAGAATCTCGGTCGGGTGAACTGGGGGTGGTTTTTCCTAAATGGATTTCCACTCTCCCTCCACGTAAATGCGGGTTCACTTACTCAAATTCAACCTTCTCAATTCCCAATCCATTAGTGTAATTAGTACTTAAGCGTATAACCCGAACGGGTAGTAAGACGCGGTGCTAAGTATTATTATTATTGTATAGTAAAATGACATAAACTTACCTAGTCTCCTCCTCTGCCACATTCAAACCAACCTGTCCATCGATCTCACCCGGCATCGACTCAAAAGCAGCCAGAACGAAATACAATATTCAACTGACTTGCAAGGCTGGATGATGTCAGTGCCGATGAGAAGAGGTTCCTTGAATGACCATCATTTCCAAATCCATATTAACTGCGAGAAACTTCCAGAACAATATTTATTTCCTGTCACATGGGCGACAAGAGGAATGTTGACTACGTCCATCCTTGACCACGTGATTCCTCTTGTAACACCCTCTTACTGCTCCTATATTATTCTTTTCTGGGATCTGGATGGTATAAAGAACCATGGAGTTGCTTTTATGGCATTCTTGGTGGTGATGGGGAACAAGGCACTACACTGATGGTAACCTACAAAATTAAAAATATAAGATCTAAATTATTATTATTTGGCATAATATTTATTGAAGGTAAATGACCATTGGCCAGACCAAGAAATATATGGCGAGATGATGTAAGGAGTAATATACAAGGGTGGAAAGATGTTGTGCGTGAGGTTAAGGACCAGCTACGGTTTGAATGGCCGCTGAGGTAAGTAACTATATATTTTTTTATTGTTTTCTAAATTCCATTTGGGCTAAAGTATTGATGCCTGATAACATGTATAATAGGTTATAGTTCAATTAACAATTAATTTCCCTTAAGGCACCTCAATATTTATTCTTTGATTAATTTCTATCTTTCCTGTTGGCTAATGTGTTAATGGTCGATTTATATGTAAACCTAGCTTTATCTATGTAAATCAAAGATGAAATGATAGGTGACAGGCAGTAGCAAGGCTTCGAGGTAGGTAGGATAAAGTCAACTATATCAAGAGGTTTTGTAAAAGCAGAGAAAACATCCCTTTTTACAAAACATTAATAAAATGGAAATGTAAATAGTCATTTTTTAAAGCGTAGTGACATTTTAGCAAGCACGTGAAGTGAATGTGTCAGTTTATTTTGGCATGTGAAGCTAATACCTTTCCGCTTAAAGCTTGGTTTACACGTTCGCAGTTAATATAGAACTGAATCTGCTTTGGTGGCGCAGAAACTCACACGTTGTATGTTGACCAATGATGCATTGCAGTGCGAAACATAAAACAACTGATTATAAGTATATTTTATTTTCTAGTGGATACATGTATCTTTTAAATTATTTTCCCAATTGATGTTTAAATTATAGTTCTGTGTCGTGGAACAATCCAATACATCGATACACACACTTTCCACTAAAGAATTATTTCAAATATCCTCACAACAGCCAACGAAGCTATCTGCTTGCTTCTGGCTTAACAGCGAAGTTTCCATAAAGGTTTAATTTAGTTCTTTAGCAAATATTTAATTATAATTTCAGTTCCATGATTATGGTACGATGTTTATAGTACTGAAACATGTCGGCTGAATAACATTCCAGTGACTCCAAGCACATACTGGAACACCGAATGGAGCACAGGGAACAAAACATCAGATAAGACTTAGATTATTACCAAACTAAATTAGACCTTTATGGAAACTATTAGAACACTGAACTGTTACAATTCAAATCTCTCATCAATTTTGTATTACTTATTTTAAATTGTTATTTCAAATTGTTCCAAAGTCCAAATTTTTTCATAACTAGTTCGCTACTCTCATAATTGTTTAAGTTTTACTTTCATTTTAAATAATTCTAATTAATAGTATATTATGTTATGTTATTAGTTTAATCTGATTCGACTGATATTACATATTATATTTAAATGTATAAAATTTCGTTACTGAGATAATTGTTTGACTTTAATATTCATTTTAATTAAGTGATCGATTTTTAATGTATTATGTCATGTTATTATTTTGTACTTATTTGTCTCATATTACAGCACTCGTTGTAAATATAAATAGTTAATACCTTGATAGTTAACATCCTGTAAAGGTTTATCATAATGTCAATTACACGCAATAGTTCATTTATCAATTATCTAATTTGAACCATACTTTTCTAAATTATAAAAGATAATATCTAAGACTTTACTTATATTATACTTATATACTAATTACTCTAAAGTGTTAGGCATCAGGAAGGTTAAATTAATAGGAGGTGCATCCATATTTTCATGGAGTGAGAGCAGAAATCTATTTAGGAAAAAACACCCGAGTGCATCCGACCATAATTGGGCCGTTATCTCCCCGTTTTCATTCAGCATGTCAGTTGAACACGGCGGGTAGCACACACAATTAGACTGGATTGCTGGTGGTGGGGAGATTGAATTTCAAATCCCAGTTGTGTGCAATAAGGGTATTTTCCCTAAAACGGTTCCCCACTCTCACTCTACGCAAATATGGGTACAATAAATCCAAAATGTCACCTTACTCATTCCTAGTTCATTAGGGTAATTAATGCATGTGTATAACTCAAACGGGTAGTAAGTCGCTATGAAAAATAATACTATTGTGAGGATTTACCAAGAGTGTCGGCAAAACTTCATGACTGTTGGGCGAGCTAGTTTGTAAAAAAACAGACTATTGAGATGACTACCAAGAGTGTCGGCGAAACTTTATTAGTGTCGGGCAAAGTAGTTGTAAAGAGATTTATTTTTTAGGAGTTTTTAGGGGATTGACTTCAAGCCAATGGAAAATGTTTCAAAATGGAATGCCACTAAAAGCTGTTAGGGGTGGCGCTTAAGCATTTAAAAATAATAAATAATATATTGTTATAGAATCTATTTGAAGTTTGATGTTGTAGTGGGATAACCAGTCAAGCCCGTATGACCTAAATCAAACTACCAAGAACAACCTGTCTCAGTGTAAAATGGATATGGACTTCTAAATATGTACTTATTTCTGCACATGTGTTTGTTACATACCACGCCTCGACGGTTTCGCTGAACGAGAATGGCTTCATCTGACGGGCTCTACTTGTCTCTCTCGGCAGGCTACATGACACTAGACCGTTCCAAGCTATCAATTCGACTGACTGAGATCTTGTGTAGCGTACCTGCTCGTGGTTCTAGTGTACTTGGAGATTTAAACGTCATGGGACGTCATTCCCCCTTCTTCTCTCATATATGGTTCGCCTAGCTCAGCCGCTATAAAACGCCATGGTTTGCGGGGCAAGAGCACAATATTACATCAAGCAACCCAGGATTCTACACGCCACGCGTGCCTACGTTCAACACTTAGGCCCACCGCACATTGGACGGAGGGCAGGCGCAGCAGAGGCAGAGGGCAGGCAGAGCGCAGGAACAGCACAGGAAGAGGTTTCTGCAATGGCTCCGCACATTGAACACAGTCCTGGCAGAGGGCAGGCATAGCACAGGAATAGGTTTTTGCAAGTAACCGCAGATTTGAAGCGAGTCAGGGAGCTTTCATCCAGTGGTACAAGACGTGATATGGCGTGTGAATTAGAGGAACTCCTGATAGATTTGAATTCCGAGTCAGACTCTGAATTAAATAATTTAATCTTACTCTACTCTCTTAGTAAAAAAAGGAAAAATACGAAAATTGTAATTTACTTTGTGCGCAGTGTCTAGTAACATCTAATTCTTCTAATGGGTTGTACAAACTACTGTAGATTAATTTTACTAACCACAAAAATCTAGAATATTACAATTACCGCTCGAGTAATTCTGTTCAATAGCAATCTTTTCCCATAGCTCATCTTTCAGCTCCATCCTCATGTAGTCTTGATTGCTTGTTTCATATGATATTGGATTGTCTTGAACTAATTAAATAAGATGTTCCATCACAATACACAAAAACTACGTGACAGAGGCGCAGAGGACACAGGAAAACTGTACGTCTACTACAACCAGAGAGAGGCGGGAAAGAGGCGTGAAAGAGTTATCCCTACACTGCACCTGCACTCTGTTCAATGTGCAGTAACCCCTAAGAACACTTGTATTACAGATTTCCTCTTCCTCGCCTGCCCCTCTGCTGCACATGCCCTGCGTCCAATGTGCGGCGGGCTTAATCTCTGCACAACGGTGGACATGACGATGGTGGCGGCGGACTGGCCCGACCGGTGGAAATAGCCTGCCGTAACTTTATACTTTAATGTTGATAGGGAGTAGGCGGCTACTATAGCCTTGTTGTAGGTCTTTGAAATTGTCACCTCATACAGGAGGGTATTTGAAGTCTCATGAGCTTATTTGAGCTTATTTTAGATAATATAGTTTTGGCTTTCGTGTTACTCTGTGCTTGCCATAGGTGAAGTTTCACGTCACCCATATTCTTGGTTCATTAGACCAGCAGCTTTGGTAAAGTGTGTCTCACACCAAGGCCTGCATGACCATGTGGTATTATGCAAGGCCTCCAGGGGTGAAAGGGACTGTTTAGGATGTTCCAGGCCTGATGGTATGCCTTATTAGGTATTGATCGGCTTTCTAGAGTTATATTGGGCTTGCCTCACGCTAAAACTGTTGTTTACCTTTGTTGCGGTACTCAACTTGTGGGTCTTTCTGCCCATCTGACATGGCTCGCGTTTCTTGTGTAATTTCATGACTGTTGTTCACCTATGTTGCAGTGCTCAACTCGTGGGTATTTCTGCCCATCTGACATAGCTCGTATTTCTTATATATTTTTTTAATAATCTGGTTGAGGGGTCGTCTCTAACCCCCCCCCCCCCTTTGTTTTTATCACCGGTCCTCAAGGGTTTGATCTCCTTGAGCCCGGCTGAGACCAATCGGTTGCGTTCCAGGTCATTTTGTACTCAGGCCTATAACCCTGAATTGGAAATCTCACTTGTAGTCCTACCGGGACATGTGTGTCCGGAATTAATTCTCATTTTTTCATCGCTATTGTAGATTGGATGAGAAAGTTTAGGCTAGCTTCACTAGCGTGAGCGGTAGTTTCCTTAATTGTAGGACAGCTGACTCGTCTCACTAAATTGTCCCTATATTATTTAGAAGTAAATAGTTGCAACTAATTATCTTGCTATTGTATCATGTAGGTCATTTAGGTAGATGTTATTGTATCATAACTGATGCAACATTTGTTTATTTGAATGAGGCTACCCGTATCGAGCATTAACAAGTACTTGTCTGTTGTGCATTAATTACGGCGCTTCACGTCGACTGAACTATTAGAGAGGAACCACTAGCTCACTCCTATTAAATTGATGTATTTTAAGGTTTTTTAATTAGCCTAAACTGGGCAAACTGGATGGTGCTTGTAATTTATTAAACCTATGTATTGTTAAACTTGCCACATTAGATTAATTCATTTATATAGATCTTTATCCTTTACTTTCACATGTTGTTTGTCAATGTATTCCCGCAATTCTGTATACAGTTTGACATGGTTCTTGTATGTATTAATTAAAGTATTGGCCCAAGAATAGAGCCTTGTGGTACTCCAATATTTTTACCCAATTCTTCACTTTCTATTTTATTTATTTTAACTATTATTTTCATATTTTTTAGGTAATATATAAACCATTCATAAATATTAACTTTGATACCAATTTTATAACGTGATTCTATTAAAATAACTTTAGCTAACGTATCAAACGCTTTTGACATGTCTATAAATGCTATAGCTATATGTTTGTTTTGGTTTAATTTCTCTAGCATTTGATTAGTAGAAGTGTGTACAAATATTTCCACACCTTTATTTTTTTGGAATCCATATTGTCTTTGGTCAATTATTTTATATTTATCTAAATTATAATTTATCAATTAGTTGGCAGTGTATCTTTCCATTATTTGTCTAAAACTGGTAGAATTGCTATAGGTCTGTAATTTCTTTAATCTAAGTTATTCCCTTTTTTATAAATTGATCCAATAATTGCGATTTTATGTTTTTGTGGGATTACACCCTGTTGTATACTTAAATTAATTAGTTTTGTTATCAACGGGGCAATTTGGCTGTTGATAGCTTTCAAATCTTTAATTCTGATTTTACGTATTCCCTGGCTTTTATTTATATCTAATTTATCACTAATGTATTACATTTTGGAATATGTAGCCCTAGGTATAAATTAATATACTTTGGATTTGGTAATCGTTTCGATTATTCGTTTTGTCTAGTTGGATATTGCAAGTATGATGTAGTTGGACGACTTGGTTTTTGAATATTCCCCAAAAATTATTTGCAATATTTTCAATTCTATAAATTTTGCCTAAATGTGTATTTATTACTTCATCCATTGTCATTTTACTTTGTCTACCCAGAATTTAATTTATTTTATATCTTGTTTTCTTAATATTACCACTGACTTTGTTTAGTTCAGTTTGATAATATAATTGTTTTTTCCTAAAAAATAATTTATTGACAAAGTTTATTTTTCTTTGGTACTCTTTTTTATATGCATTAGCAGTTGGGCAATCTTTACACTTCCTAAATAGTATTTATCTCTGTGGCGCATTTATCTGATCAAATATGGTGTTATCCATTTCTTTTTTTATGCGTTTTCCAACAGAATTTTAATTATATTGGAAGCTATCATAAATGCCATTAAATATCTCAGCAACGTTTGGATATAATGATTCAACATATTCTTGATTTTGTAACTCATCCAAACTGACGTTTTCAAGTTTAATTTTAACTAAATTTTCATCAAATTTATCCAATAAAATATAGCTATATTTAGTTTTACTATAAAAATATTTATTTTCGTTGGATTAAATTTCTAATGATACTATATAATGTAATTTTGTCTTTATTATATTGATTGTAGTAATATTAGTAGTAGTAGTAGTAGTAGTAGTAGTAGTAGTAGTAGTAGTAGTAGTATTGTTCGTCTACTAATATTGTATCATATAACTTTATAAAAATCCTATACTTACATCGTTTGTTGTGCCTCTTTTTAAGTGTTCATTGTTCATGACTCAGCTTACTCTAAAACTATCATCACACTTCGCCACTAGTCACTGACAGGTTACTTAGGTGTAGTCCAGGGCTATATAGTAAGGGCTGTCCCAGTTCTTTGATGCTAACGCTGCCGCCTTGGTTCCGATAGTTGGAGGGGGGAGCACTGGCGTGACGTCACCGGCCAGACACAGCGCGGCACCTGCCAAATCACTACATGTTAATACAGTTGTATTACAATGCGTGATGTTTAGTTCGAGACAATTTTCAAATCACTTCATGGCGAGGAAAATTCATACAGCAGACAAAGAGGTATCATGAAATAACTTTATAAAAAAAGACTATCTAATAAATTTCTAATAAATTTCCTCAAGTGTGTGCACAAGCTATTCATGTTTATGCAAGAGTTAGAACGTTCATTAGAACTAGACATGTAAATAGAAATAAGCAATGTAAGAAAGCTAAGAAATGGATACAATCCAAGAAATAACAAATACATGTAAATTGAGTTCCTTATGCTATAGAGTACGCCAGTTATATTATTATTATTACTATACCAACAGTAGTATATAAAGTGTTATGTATTAGTTTTGCTTGTATATTATGTAGGCAGCTTATGGAAGGGATATTATAGTATTATTATATTTTTTTTTAATAAAAACATGTGATGGGTTTTGTTCTAATAAGTATTTTATATTGTGTACTTATTTTTCTGTGTTATTATTATTATTATTATTATTATTATTATATTATGAACAATATTATTAGAGGTTCTTCTAAATTTCAAGAAGGTTTGGTTTGAATTAATTCTATTTACTACTTTGTATAATGATTAATATCACTAGTTTAAATATTATTGACGGACCAGTCTTTCTGACAAGCCTCATTCAGTCTATCTAAAACCAGGCGCGCTAAAATAGCTCGTAACTAAACACGTCAAACTGAGCAAAGTATTTAAGCTACAGAGATGAGTCTTATATCTAAATAAAACTCAGTTCATGGTCATCATTTCGTACGCTTATACTACCCATCTATTTCAATTAGGAAAAAACTTTTCAACAGAGTGAAAATGTGTCTGTAATAAAAACTTCATTATAGTTCTTTCATTAGAAAACAATTTTTTAAAAGCAAACCAATTGGAATATGGGAATTTTAATAATTTTCTCATGTCTTAAAAGGTTTTTATAACAAATTCTGAAAAAATGACTGTGATTGTTCAAGTAGTTTACGAGAAAATGTGAGTTATGTTTTGGAACTTTCGAGCGTTCATTGTGTGTCATTTGAGCTCCATCAGGCCGGTGACGTCACGTCTTGAATGAGAGAGGACCACCTCCAAAGCCGTAGTGAGACAGCCCTTACTATATAGCCCTGGGTGTAGTCAGCGTGTCTATTCATTGCTCTTCTCATCACAATTATAATGGCGTTGAAGACTAAATGAAGAGTATTTTTGGTGAAACGTGTATTTTGCCATAACGACAAGTACACAGAAGAGGTGCAAGAACAGTTCTCCAGCACATTTCCTGAAGCAGAAGTCCCCAACCGTAAAGCTAGGGCTACACAGTGCCGGTCCGCACCGCACCGTATTTTAATCAAGTGGCTACACTTATCACACCGTAACGCGCCGATTGTGAAGGAAGGATCGAAATTATGCGCACGCACGGCACTCCCGCAAGTAATGTTGTGGAAGCCAGGGAAGAGCAATGCTCTATGTGTTCGAGCTCCAACATCGACAAAGTATTTATTCTTACCTGAAACATTCATTTTGTTTCCTATTTCTTCCCAAATGTTTAATCTCAGGAAATTGTTCATATACCTTGAGTCTGATTGGTCATAAATTTATTTGTACTCTTGTATATATATGATAAGTATCTCGTTATCCATCGCTTTAAAACGCACTTTATTTTTAAATAATAAAACGCTAACAATCTTAACAAATATCTCACCACAACGATCCAACGTGAGCGGTTTCTTGGTTGGTATGACAATCTAGTTCGGGAACTACCGGACATTTACGGAGACACCCAACGTCCAGGATATTCGGGAGCAAGTGGCTACATTACGCCGGCCCGTTCCGTACCGCACCGCAAAATTGCGGATGAATGCTCTCTCGACGATTCGTCCGCGCCTGTGTGGTGCAGAATAGTACGAATCGGCCTAGTGTAGCCGTAGCTTAACGCGGTAAGTAATTCAATAGCGTAGTTTCGGGAAACTGGCAGTGTTCTTGATACTTACCACCCTGGTAGGCCATCCACGGCAGACAAGATCGTGGATGATATTAATTAAGTAGGACGAGGAGTCCACAAATTTCCGTGAGGAAACTTTTACAACAAGCTAATGTGTCAAAGAATACAGTACATGATATTCTTAAAATAAGTTGCATTTATATCTAAATAATGTGTTTGTCGTGCATCAGGTGAAATACACAGAATAAGAGGCTCGTGTTTTGTAATTCAGGAGGTTTAAGAACTTTCTGACTGAGGTAGGTGAGGACATTATGGCCGTGATTTTCTTTACGGATGAGGCATGGTTCCACCTGTGTGGGTACATAAAAATCCGAACCACTAGTCTGTGGAGAACTGAAAGGTCCTACAATTTAAGGAAGTGCTTCTCAACGACCAGAAGGTCGGTGTTTGGTTTGCCAATACTCGTACGCACATTATTTGGCCTATTCTATTCAACGAAACCATTAACTCAGAATGGTCCTGTGACCAGATTATCCACGCAATAATGTCTCAACTCACCGAACGTGAAATATACGGGGGATGGTTTCAACAAGATAGTGCAAATGCTCACACCACTCGCGCATTACTACATCTTCTGGATTACTTTTTCGGAAATCGCCTCATCTCTTGCCTGCCCGGACACCAGATATGACACTACCCGACTTCTTTTTTGTGTGAGGAGAACTGAAGGGGAAGATGTACACAGGTAATGCGCATACATTTCAGGAGCTACAGGTCACAATTGTGACCAACATCTAATAAAACACACAGCACATACCCTGTGAAAATTCTTCTCTAACATGCAGCACTTGTTCAGGCATGTATGGGCGTGGCTGGGGGCCATCTCTAGGAACTATGCTAACTGTATTTATATAGTTACAATACTAACAGTAAGTGCACATTTACTTTTCGGACACACTGTATTTGTTTAAGTGTGATTAGAGAATGTATGGGGAAACTTTATAACCATTTTATCCTGGACAGAAAAAGACGCACGGAAGTGGAGAAAATGGTTTTTAATCGGTTCAGTGGCAAAGTCATACATGTATCCTGAGCTATATTAAGGGGATTCTATTGGGGCTGCAGCCCAGCTCTGCCCCCACTGGTTCAGGGGCCCTAGATGTTGAACCAGTCTGAATGGTCTCATTAAACTTTAAGGTGCTTAAAGCTCACAACATCCAACTAGGACCGTGTGCAAGAATGGAGATGAGTAAAAAAAGAAGGATGAATGTAAACTCAATTTTCAAGAAATGATGTCATAGTATCAGTGGAAGAGCCCACGTCACATTTGTATCCTCACCATCCTTCTGAGTCCAAGAGAGATACCCCCTCACTTCCTGAGGCTACATCATATATTTCCCTTTCCCTTTATTTTTTAATGTAGTGCTGTAAATATAGCGAGGTGTGAAGTTGAGGTGTATTGCTCTTGTTTTATTTCTTTGTACCTGTTTATAACAATAAATAATACGGGCATATAAATTTTAGTCATGGAAATAAATTTACATATGGGTGCATAACAACGGAAATAAAAGAAAATAAATGATATGGCACTCCACACGAACTTTCTCGCTCTATTGTTTAGAAATGGAGATATTTACTCAAAATTCTTAATATAATATACACTAGCAAACCCGAGAACCAATTGCACTAGACATACTTAAAACATTTTTTCATTGTGGTTTTAAATTTCATAATTTTATTTTTAAAGAATTAACGTCTTAATTTTTATATTTGGTCCAATAAACATTATCGATATTGGGTCCCTGAGGGTCAATATTTCCTAATAAAATTTTGACTCCCGTTAGAAATTTTCATAATTTTACAAGGGTATGCACATCTTATGGTTATCGCATTGCTATTAGATTTCTCTTTTATAAATTTTGACCAATAAAATAGGTAATTTTTGACTATTGAGTCTAAAATGAGAGAGATAGAATCGTTATAGACGATTTTGAGAAAATGGAATTTTTCTCTTTTCATGCTCTATTAATTTTAGGGTTAGACAGACACACGGCGTTGCAAAAATCACTTTTTACGGTTCGGGAGGTCATGAAACGTTGACATCCATCAGCATCTCGGGCTAGATTTTTTTGACGGTCGTAATACTTTACATTAATTGTTCGAAAAGTTAAAATATATATATATATATATATTTGGGTATAGCTTGAAAGTTATTGGTTTTATAAAAATATGTTTTAAATAAAATACCTTTATTACAAATAGATCTACATATTTGCAGTGATAATTAATTTCATATCTCAAATAGTTTCGGAGATATAATAAAAAATGAGAATTTACTCATCAGACCGGAGCTCTTAAGTCATTTTGCCAGAATATTGAGAGTATCCATTTTGTGTAGAGTATGTATACATTTTTAAAATGAAATTTAATCAAAATCTATAGAGCCAGTTTTGAGAAAATCGACTTTTTCTCCTTTTGCCCTTTAGTAAACTACCCTTAATTTTAGGGTTGGATATTCAATTTCAAAATGCCCTCGGGGCAACCAGATAAAAACCCCAGATACCAAGTTTTAGCCAGATCGGTAAAATATTTTGGACTCTAATCGGAAGTACAGACAGACAGACAGACAGAAGGAAATTCAAAACCCACTTTTTTGGATTCAGCGGGTCATGAAACGTCGAGATTCATCAAAATCTTGAGTTCGATTTTTTTGACGATTGCAATAATTTCTCTACTTGTAAGATAGTGAGAAAGTAAAAAGGAAGAACAATAAAATAAACGGCCAAAATTCTTGCTTTTTTTTAAAAAAAAAAAAAGCTCTACTAATGCTTCCGCGTCCGAAGAAACCATTATTAGTGAATTAAAATCAATCTCTTTTTCTATATGTAGGTGGTCTATATCAAAACTTTAGTCTGAACCTTCTTCTTTTGATTTATTAATCTCATTAAGTTATTGTTTTTTGGCGTCTAAACAGTTGATGTATATTAACGACTTTAATGCTAATTTCAAGAGTTTTTCCATTTTATTTCATGCTGGAAAAGATTTGTGGTTCATTAATTTTAATAATATGTTGGGGAACCTCTCTGTTCACATTTTATGAGTCTTCGTTTTGAATTGTTTATTATTTTTATCATTATTATTTATATTGTTATTGTTATTATTATTATTGTTATTATTATTATTATTATTATTATTATTATGATTATTATTATTATTTCGGATTGCTTGAGGTGTCATTCTTATACAACAGATACTGTATATATATATATGTATATATATGTTTATATATGTATATATATATTTAATTACGCCACCCCTTATTCACGAACCCACACTTAGAATATTTCAATAAGAGTAAAACAAGTGGTGGGGGTTGTGAAACATTAAAATCAGCTAATACAGACACCTAGTGTACAGACAAGATCAGAAGGATTATGTACAAGCACATTCATTCATTGACAGACTCCTAGGTGATGTGTTCAGACTGTAAAAGGGACGTTTTAGCTTTGCACTTCCCACCTCTCCTGTATATAGTGGAAAGGTTCCTATTAACTGACAAATTTAATGATCTCAGGAAAGTTGTGCACTATGTTCCCGATGAACACAAGGAGTTCTATGACAAAGTTTTGTTATGGCCAATAACTCCTTATAAAGCTAACAAAATTCAAGAGAATGGTGACTAGAAAAAAATAGGACACATTGATAGTGAAAACTAGCGTTTCTATGTGTTTTGTGTAAGCATTTTTTTCCTTATTTTTTAAAAATTTTATTTTGTTAGGTTAGGACAATTTTTTTTTTTGCTTCTTTCATGTTTTTCAAAAAACTTTATTATTCATTTTCTCTTTTTTTATGAAAGATATGTCATAAATATTATTCTAATAATGATTTATTTAGGAAATAATAACGATTGTGTCAAGGAATACATTAATTTAAAATCATTAATACTCTTTAAATATGTTGAGGAGTAAAAGGAAAACATTCCATCTAATTAATTTAATTATAATGCTCCTATTTTATTTATGAAATCTTAAAACAATATAAGGAATGGTTCAGCTTATTTAGTGCTACAATTAGTTAATTGTATGTTTTTATGTAGAATGCCCACTTTCAGCAGTAATCAGTTTTTCGCGTTTTTCCAATATTTAGATTACAGGGAATCTTTTCGTTTTTCCTCTAATCCATTCAATTATACATGGGAGCAACTAAATTTGTTGCGATATAAGGGTGTTGTTTAAGTTTCATGCATAACAGTCAACACTATTTGTTTCCCACACGTGCTATTAGTAAGTACATCATATTTTGTCAGAAAAACACTAAATCTACATAATAGGATATAATAATTATTTTAAGTTCTTAACATAATGCAAAATATAAGCCCAAAATATAGTTGTATATATTATAGTAACAGTTTGTTGAGGTCTTGGGGTGTTAAACACCGTAGCCCTCTAAATCTGTGCCTGTAGATTGTGGGACATTTAGTCAAGTTAATTTGGCTCGTCATAAGAAATTATTAATGGCCAAGAGAATATAGTGCCTGTAACCTATTTCTTTAAAATGTTATGAAATCTAATTAACGATGGAGCCTATATGTGAAAACTACGTTCGATCATAATTTTTGAAATTAATTATTTTTAAAATTTAAGGCCTAGTTTATGAATAAAATATTTTTTAGAATATCTCTAAATCACTGCCGCCAGATTACAGGGTGCTGAAATAAGCGTAAACACCACAACTCTGAATAAAAACATTTTTTTTATAAGTTTATGATTAACTTACAATTTTACCCGTTCTTTACACGGATAGGCCACGTCATACTTTTCTAGCTATTTGAATAAATTCTATTTTCTACCACGATGAAGGGCAGTTTTTTTTTATAAATTTGGAGATTTCTACTCATCTCCATCCAAACTAACTCCACTCCCATCCTCCCATTTTGTAATTCCAATTTTAAAAATGTTGGGCTTTATAGGTAATCTCTTTACAATCTCTTTACAAATCCTAACATTTACCATATGGATAGGTGGCTGATAATTAAAGTTTTGGTAATTTATAGCCTGACCATTTCCCGTGTACCACTATTATAAATTTAAAGTGTTCAACCTCTTGGTTATTGTGTTTGTCCCATTAAATTTATTAAAATGTTTCAGTTTCCTTCTGTACCAAAACTTTTTTTTTGTATATATTGAAGGAAACCTTTCCCATATCCTTGTCCTTCATTATGAAATTTAATAATTTTTAGCCATTCATTGTGATTTGGGGTCGTCCTTACAATTGACTAGCAAATTTCAATCTTATGCTACTGTGGCAAGTAGTTTAGTATTTAATTTTGGAAATTTAGAAACCCCCATTTCACAAGTCCCAGTTAAAAAAATTAAAATAAATTTTGTGATTTTGAGTATTACCTATAAATTCTTTTATTTTTAAACCTCCCCTAAGAGGTGTTTTCTGCTCAAATGTTTCCACCTCTATCCACTTCTTTTCGACCTCCAGTTTGAAATTTAAAATTTTCAGACTTTTATGTTTATTAAGATTAGTCCCTAAGCCCACTTGCCAAATTTAAGTTCTATAACACACAGAGAAGTAGTGAGTTGTATCAGTTTTTAGAATGTTGGTACTCCCTTTCTCAAAAACATTTTTCCAAACCCACCTATTTTTATTTGGTTATTTGGCGGGGTCTCTCGACATATTTATAAAATTAAAATTGGATACACACCTTAAAATGATTCTTCTATTCCCTTATCCCCTCCACTTTTATTTAGATAGCGAGGTTCTATTTAAATATTTGAGACTCTAAAACACGATAAATTTTATTTACGTAAATAAAGAATTAGATATAATATAATTTCGGCACTTTGATTATTTGTTCGTATAGTGGACAATTCACGTTGTAGAATAATAAGTTCAACTTGATAATTTTACCAAATTTATTAATAAACATTATTGCCTATGCAAATATTTAAATTAGTTAAGTTATTAATTAGAAACGTGGCAGGTGAAATGCACACTCACACGAAAAATACTACCGGCAAAATGCCGTAAGATAACAATTATGAATGCAGGTAGTGCGTACACCCGTATTCGAAGAAAACTCTGGTGAAGATTACAGAAAAATCCTCGGTTATCAAACGGGAAATGAGCCAAAGGCTGTGTTCATTAGACCACGAGACCGGTTGAGTCGTTAATAATATTCGTGTAAGTAATATTTTAAAAGTAAAATCACCCACTGTGTTGGTTGCATGGCCTAAAGTGCTACCCTCACATTTGGAAAGTCGGTCTTTGACGGCGAGATCGATATTCAAATCTCAGTCCAGTGTAATGAGGGTGGTTTTGACAGAATTGTTTTCCTCTTTTCCACCAAGTAAATGTGGGTACACAACCTCTAAATATAGCCTTCCCTATCTCTAAAAAAATTAGCATTATTAGTAAATAAGAGTATAACTGGAATAATAGTAGGACGAAGTGATAAAATAAACACAGTGTTAAACTAATAAACGGAAAATATTTAACACGTGACATTATGATTTTAACTCAACAAGTTGTTGATTTAAAAAACGGGTACAATAATTATAATCCCTCATTGATCAACACATTTGTATTCGTCAATTACGCCAATCTCATGGGTTTTCTTAGTAAATCTAGTATAAGCTATTATAATGTCTCATTTCCCAATCAAGACTAATCTGAAGGTTAAGATATTGCTAAATATTCAATGTATTTGCAGGTAAAAAAAAATGACATTTAAAATTATGATAAGATATTTACAAAACCTTAGCTAAGTGATGACGCAGAGCAAGATATATTTTTATATATATAAGTACAACTGAACGTTAAACAAGTTATATTAATTGAATTAATTTTTATGAGCTCATTGATAAATAACCAAATAAAGCTTGAATAAATAGTTCAATCTAACTAATTTAGCATGTTAGGTGAGTAAATTGCATTTTATACTAATCATATTTTAAGATAAATAACATAATATTCTTTAATTAGTTAATTAGTTATTTTATTACTTTATTATATAATTTTAGTTAGATTAAATTTTGTTCTAATTTGCTTTAATTTTTTTTACTCTAATTGTAATTATTTGAAACATATATTTTTTAGCTAAGTTTTAATTAACTATAAATTTCATCGATGTAATTCATAATGTCATGTTTTAATTGTTAAGTTTTAATTATATTTAAATATGTAGAAATTATCTGACTATTCTTTATGCAACCTGTATTATTAAACCTTACTGCTATAAGCATATTTTGAATGTAGCCTTATTTGCGACGAGGAATAATGAGAATTTGTAGTTTATTTTTGCAAAGTTTTTTCTTTCTAAAACTACTTTAATATCACATGTATGAATTTATATATATTATATATATATATATATATTATATTTAATAGGTATATAAATATATATATTTATATACAAATATATTACATATACATATATTTATGTATATATTTATAGAAATATATAGATCTATATATAGCTACAGTACATATAAATATACTTTTATAAATATTATAGACCTATGCTTTTAAAATTTTCTTTTTTTCTTTTGCTGCGCTGAATCTTTTTACCTGTCCTCTGTATTAATTTACTAAACAAATGGGAAGATAAAAGTGGGAAGATTAGCTCAGATGAGAGGATAACAATAGAATTAATCTAAAAGAATTATTATATGAGGAGGTTAAGTAGATAGATTTAGTTCAGTAAATGGATGGGTGGCGTATGTTTGTTAGTGCAGTAAATAACTTTTGAGTTCTTAGTGACATAGATTTTCATATAAGGTTTTAAGACATGAAGAGTAAATTTAATGGAAATGTACCAACATTTTCGTAGAGGGAAGTGAAAATCAATTTAAGAGAAACTAAGCTTGATATACCCAGCCTCTAGTAGAGCCCAAAATTCTTTGTCACCAAAAAAACCAGGTCAAATAATCTTGAAGTTTATTTTATGTGGCCAGCGATGAATATATATTAGGGCCTACCAAGTAGTTTAAATAAAGTACAAAGTATTCTGGTATAATTTTTAAGCCTGAGATATTGTTAATTGAACTTTAATAATCTATGACTGAATATATAAACATAATAACCAGCATCAGTGGCCAAATGGTCTAAGACGTCACTCTCATGTTATACTGGCCTGTTGAAGATGGAGATATTAAGGTTCTAATCCCAGTCAGGTCTACTGAGAGTGTTAAAAAAAATCTAGTTCTATTTTCACCAAATGCGAGTCTATAACATCTTAAATGAATCTTTCCTCGTACCCACCCAATTAGATGCATCCTTCCTCGTACCCACCCAATTAGATTCATCCTTCCTCGTACCCACCCAATTAGAGCAATATAGAGCGTATAGCTTGAATCATTAAAAAAACAGGTATCGTTACATTTGAAACATATTGAACTGAATAATTACTGCACTGAGCTTAGTAGAGCCTTTGATGAAATAAAATCAATAGGACTCAAGGTGAACGAGACGGTGCCTTGTGTTCTCAAAGTCAATGCCGAAATGAGATATAACTTCGGAGATAACAAATTAGGAATAACACGTAAACAGAAGCTTTAATTAGATTAGTCTTATCTGTTTCTACAATATTAAAACTAAGCTACTTATCTATGAAAGTTTGTTTTATAAAGAACAAAGTGCAATCTATCTTGTTTATAATCCCTCAAGATTGATGGAGTCAGGTTTATTAATAAATCTCCAAGGTACAGTACATTATGTGTATCAAGTTTTGAGAAGTCTAAGGTTGTATTTAAGTCCCTACAAGAGTTTAGTTGGTTAAACTTGATTTATAACATTCCTCTGATTAAACCTAGTAGCTTATAGCATTGACTAGCTATTTCCTTTAGTTCAGAACATCTGACTATCCGTCATGCTCATTCGCACTAAGCTATACTATTAGTTCAGGAAAGAGCATTGAAAATCCTAGAGAAAGTGTATCACAATTTCCATGTTCAGAAATTAAGGAACCTATTATGAAAAAAACCCACCAAATATATTCAGCCAGTATTCAAACCATGAATTTGCCGTCATTGGCCAAATAAACTAGAACAAACTGGATTCTCTAGTCCGCGTGAACCCAGATCCAGGTTTTTTAAGCTGGAGAGACTAATAGATTTAAGTTGAATTGGTTTTAAATATTAGCTTTAGGATCGGTTTTACTGAGATAATATTCCTAAATCCACCCACAGAAACACAAGTACATTAGTTAGCTTTAAACAGTTTTATAACTTTCCCAGCCATACCCCATTAGTATAATTATGTGTAAATCGAGGATAAGATGTAATACTAGATGTTATATATATATATATATATATATTATAACATATAAATATATATGAACATGTTACTACAGACACTCGCTTCAGTGGCCGCGTGGTCTAACTTACTACTCTCGTAATAGATTAGACTGCTGATGATGAGGAGATCGAGGTTCGAATTTAGTTCGGGTGTACTGAGGGTGCTTTATTATCGAAACGGTTTTAAACTCTCTCCTTCTAAATTCGGATGTATTTACTCTAAATATAACCTTTATAATCCCTAAAATCATCAGTGCAATTAGAACATAATCGTATAACCCAAACGGAAAGTAAAACCTTATGCTAAAATAAAGTTTCATAGAAGTCTATTTTAGTGCCAAAACAAAGATGACTTGGTATGATAAGTTTTATTTTTAACCACTATGTTAATTTCAGGAGTCCACTGCTGAATGGGTGAAGTTAATGGTCCCGCAAATTACTTATATTGGATCTTATGTGCAAGTTTTTCCTTGATTATATATTTGGAAAGAATTTTAATCACTATTATATATAACAGTAGATACTGATAGTGAACCAATTTTTTTAGAAATGCATCTTACTCTCCCGCTCGGGTTTTACGCCTATGTACTAATTGCCCTTATGGCTTAGGGCAGGCCTTCTTAAGCTGTAGTTGCGTAACTGAACGTTGGGGGGGGGGGGGGGGGGGTCTCGACAAATTTGGCAACAGTAAAAAGTTTCTGAACGCAAGTTGCACAATGACCAAGAATTAATTCAAAATCAAATGCCTAATGAATCCGAGGTGTTTCTGACAGAACTTGCCCGTGTTGAATCGCGCGACTTTACTGCAACCTTGGTTCTGAACACACAACATATTATAACATATTTATATTGAAAGATAAATTTGGAAGTTTAGACTTAAAAACGTTAACATGTGGAAGAATAGGGTGGAAAGTGATTCTTTTGAAATGTTAACAGCTAGAGATGATTTAATTGTTAGCGCTATAATTGCTCATCTAAAGTGCCTGGAGGCACACTTTCAAGAATATTTCCTTTAAAACAATGTTCACTATAAGAAATTAAGTTGAGATCACAAACCTTAATCAATTGAAATAAATAATGCCAGTCATCTGCTATTAAAAGTTCCAGAAGAATTTGCCGATTTATCAAGCTACATGGGTTTAAGCCCCCAGTTTCCTAAACAATCGTTAAATTAAATTTGACTTGGGATTAGGACATAATTTCCAATAATTTCTGAAAAACCTTAAACAAACTTCTGCCATTTAGTACTACGTATCCATGCGAGACGACGTTATTTGTATTGAGGATTATAAATTCAAAATATTGATCAACTCCGAAAAATGTTGAAAATGTTCTACGTCCTACAGTGTCAAATATTTAGCAAAGATTTAATTCTTTATTTAAAAATAAACAAACACATCCATCTAATTACTGTGGAAATATGCTTTCATCTTTAAAGAATTGTATAAAAATGTATACCAAATAATTATTTTAGAATATTTTTTTTTATGATTTATTATCAGTAAATGTTTGATTTGTATAGGCCTAACTATTTTTTATACCTCTATACACGGGATTGCTCAAACATTTCTCGGGTGAAAAGGAGTCACGAGTGGAAAATGTTTAAGAAGCTTTGGTTTAGGAAATGGAAAAGTTATATTTAGAGGAAGTGTACCCGCATTTGCTAGGAAGAAATGTGAAAAATCATTTAGGATAAACACAGTCTTAGTACACCCAACCAAGATTCGAACCTCACTCTCCCATCATCGGGAGACTAATATACTGTGAGAGTAGACCATTATGTCACGTGGCCACCAAACCGGGTGTGAACCAGTATTGAGTACCTTTTGCTACCTCCCCTTCTATATCTATCAATATCTATAGGGTGAGGAAGGCTAATATCAGGTAAAAGAATCACCTGATTGTACAAAATAAATTTTATTATTGAAATAACAACTTTACAATACTTGAGAAAACAAACATCGTGCGTGAAGCGCACCTCCATTAGTCATCAGACCATTAAGTACAAATACAATCAATCTCAAATTCTCCTAAGTATGATTATATAAACAACACTAAGCGTGTAGAACACAACATAATACGAGGTCTGGGATCTCTGATGCCAACCTTGTCTTATGGGCTTTAGCTCCTTGATACATTTATTTAGTATTTATAATAATGATTTTAATGTAAGGCATAAGCCACAACTGCTTTATCTTACGTGACGTCACTCAGCAATGGAGTACAAAACAATAATTCCAAACGTTCATAAATAACTTGACGTCACGTATAAACATCATTTCCCTAAAGCAAGAGCGAGCTAAGTCTCGCTTTACTATCCTGTTTTAAACAATAAATTTGATTATAACATCTGCCATCGTAAAGTACAAAAGGAAGTTTACTAAGCGGGTCATGAACCCGGAGCGCGCTGACACTCAGTGCGCTTTAAATAATAAGCAAGTATATACAATTACGACAAATAATAAGGTCTGGGTTTGAATCCCAGCTAAAATGGATGACGAAGGGCGACATCTTTCTATATGCCGCGGGAAGCGCATGGCATAGCAATTCAAATAAACAATTAATAACAAAATTGAAGTCCAGACGGTAATTTAGAATACAGTTCCCCCCATGACGCCGAAACAGAATTTATAATTTAGAATATTAATAATCCCCGAGACCTAGTCGCCGTTCTCACCTCTTATCCATGAGATTGTAGTGTAGTAAGTGATTTTACTTTATTGGCGTAGCTGTATATATACAAATGAAAATTCTCAGAGGGGGGGAAGGACCGAAGGAGAAGGAGGGTCGGAAAACAAAACAAACTAAGGAACTGGATGTTCGAGAACGTTGCCGAAGCGCCCAGGGCTATGCGTGGCCGGAAACGGAACTCTTCTTTCTGGCTGGCTGGACACGTGTTCGACTCTCGCAGTCTGTTGTCAGGGAACTCGTGGCTCAGTTGGACGGGCATTATTCTCGAGAGTGGAGGCCGGGTTTAGTGGTGTAGGTCGTGCGTAGGTCTTCCGAGAGCGGGCCGCTTGGTTGGTGAGTGTTTGTCCCATTCGATATTATTTGGTATTATTGACATTACATGTAAGTCGTTACATCCTCCCCCCCTGACGGGAGGTCAGAAGGCGTCCTCAGCAGTGGGTGTAACGGCAGGGCGGTACCTTCCCTGTCGTCAGTAGCTGGTATGTAGGGGACGGTTCTCCCGGACCCCAGCAAGTGGCCCATGGAAAGCTGCCCTCATATTCGGGTAGCAGGTCTTCTTGGCAGTCGCGTTCTGATATCCCCCAGAACTCCAACACCTTACGCACAACACCGACACTCCAACTCTCTCCAACATCAAAACCCTATGACGTTGAGGCCCGTTCCACGTTACTGTTGGTCCAGCCAGCATCCATCTTCAGTAGCCGGACTACTCCAACATCCGTAACTCGAACCAGAAGGAGAGGGGTAGGGGAAGGGCAGAACCTCTCTGAGAACAAAATAAATCCACAATTACAGCAACAACACAAGTCCAACGTTCACAAGGTGCTGACACGGCCGCTGCTAAGTGCAGTCCATCGTGGCCAGTCTGTTTAGAGCACATTCACACGAGATCATGTCTCCCAATAGACACGGAACATTTGAGAGTGTTCTCTGAGGAGATGTACTGCATACAGTTTTCTCTTCTTTGAGTAGGCGTGCACACGCGCAATAGTTTGCTTATTATAAGTCTCCATCATCGCACATTCAGACACAAGTCATCGATAATCAAAGTTCTAATACATTAAGAAATTTGGGTAGGCCTACCCTTCTATCAATTAAATTAATATTTACTATAATAAAGATGCACAATAAATCCCAAAAAAAAATTTACACTATATACATACTTGACCCTTATATACATACTTGACCCTTAACAGGTAACATTACACGCCCCTCTTATAGGGCGCGGACTTACTACACCACCACCTTAAGGTGGCTAACGTGGGCACGACGGGTTACTGACGGGTCAGCAACATCCATAAGACGCACTGAGACGGGCGTTAAGAACTTGTCGATGCGCCATGGCCCGCTCCACTTGTACAGCAGCTTAGCCGTCGTTATGTCCACCGCCGAGCTCAGGGGGAAGGACTTACAAACTACTTTACCTTCAAAAGCACTAAGAAGCTGGTTACTAACAAAGGAGTGGCTGGCTCCAGTATCAAATAACCCTAAGCATTCCAAAGGACCAATAGAAACAGTAATCATGGGATTAAGAACCCGCGGTTTAAAACTTCCAGACGCGGCCGCCCCACGGTCGCGGGCGCGCCTCAATAGTTTACCTGCCTGCACTCCCTCTGAACATGTCCCAGCCTATTACAGCGAAAACATCTAATACTAGACGTGCCACGAGGTGCGCGACCCCCACGGCTAGCACCCACAGGGTTACTATCCCTAACGTAGTTAGAACGGCTATCGAGTGGAGGAGCGCCGATAGGCGGCGCAGAAATAAATGCTCCGGGACTCGAACCCGTTCGCGCGCGGCTGACAGCCACGGGCGCTTGCGCGATAAGGTATTCGTCTTCAGAGAGAAGAGTTTCCTCTACGTGCGAAGCCAGGGCATAGAGATCAAGTATAGTTGAAGGCTTACTCGAGAAAACAAAATGGCGCCTGGTAAGGGGAGACACGTTTTCCAAAATAATGTTTACCAGTTCGGGCTCCTTAAGGTCGGTATTAAGCACGCGGGCCGCCTCCGTGATAGAAAGGACAAAGTTCCTAAATGACTCGTGTGGGGCCTGGAACCTGTGCACAACCTCTCTACATAACTTATGCCTAACTCTACTAGGCAAAAGCGTATTTAAAATCTGATCAGTCACTGCCTTAACAGATAAATCCGCCTGTATGCCCCTGGAAAACAACTCGGTCAAGAACCCTGACGTCTTGGATAAACACAAAGTCAGAAACTCGGGCTCGCTAACGAGCTCGAGGCGGGAGGCCCGGTTAATTTCTACTAAAAAGTTAAACAATTCCGTGTAGTTCTGGCCACTGCACACCGGAACCCGGCCTAATATCTCCAATATGACTTTACTTTGACTCTTAGAATATCCCCCTGGCGCATGGGGAACGGGAGAACGGGAGGGCATCGTGGGTTGTTCACCACTCACATCCGTGTCCATACCTAAATCTGCCTGAGACGCCCCGACATCACTCACAAGTTCACATAAAAGAGACCTCAACTCACCCACCGTTGCGTTGGGTGGAACAGGGGTGGACCAAACCTGGAGCTCGGCGAGGAGTTGTTCGCGGCTAAGTCGGTACACATCGGATCTCGTCATCCTGGACGACGCCTTGTCTGGTTTCAGTGGAGGAGCCATGGCCAATGACAGTATGAAACAAGATAACGACAGGAATTAGTACAGTGTATAAAACATAGAATATAACCTTCCGAAAATTATATATATATATATTTTGTTTTCTCAACATCTCTCCAGGCGTGTACCAAGGACCTAAGACCATAAAAAAGGGCAAAACCACGCTCTGCTACCATTTGCTACCTCCCCTTCTATATCTATCAATATCTATAGGGTGAGGAAGGCTAATATCAGGTAAAAGAATCACCTGATTGTACAAAATAAATTTTATTATTGAAATAACAACTTTACAATACTTGAGAAAACAAACATCGTGCGTGAAGCGCACCTCCATTAGTCATCAGACCATTAAGTACAAATACAATCAATCTCAAATTCTCCTAAGTATGATTATATAAACAACACTAAGCGTGTAGAACACAACATAATACGAGGTCTGGGATCTCTGATGCCAACCTTGTCTTATGGGCTTTAGCTCCTTGATACATTTATTTAGTATTTATAATAATGATTTTAATGTAAGGCATAAGCCACAACTGCTTTATCTTACGTGACGTCACTCAGCAATGGAGTACAAAACAATAATTCCAAACGTTCATAAATAACTTGACGTCACGTATAAACATCATTTCCCTAAAGCAAGAGCGAGCTAAGTCTCGCTTTACTATCCTGTTTTAAACAATAAATTTGATTATAACATCTGCCATCGTAAAGTACAAAAGGAAGTTTACTAAGCGGGTCATGAACCCGGAGCGCGCTGACACTCAGTGCGCTTTAAATAATAAGCAAGTATATACAATTACGACAAATAATAAGGTCTGGGTTTGAATCCCAGCTAAAATGGATGACGAAGGGCGACATCTTTCTATATGCCGCGGGAAGCGCATGGCATAGCAATTCAAATAAACAATTAATAACAAAATTGAAGTCCAGACGGTAATTTAGAATACAGTTCCCCCCATGACGCCGAAACAGAATTTATAATTTAGAATATTAATAATCCCCGAGACCTAGTCGCCGTTCTCACCTCTTATCCATGAGATTGTAGTGTAGTAAGTGATTTTACTTTATTGGCGTAGCTGTATATATACAAATGAAAATTCTCAGAGGGGGGGAAGGACCGAAGGAGAAGGAGGGTCGGAAAACAAAACAAACTAAGGAACTGGATGTTCGAGAACGTTGCCGAAGCGCCCAGGGCTATGCGTGGCCGGAAACGGAACTCTTCTTTCTGGCTGGCTGGACACGTGTTCGACTCTCGCAGTCTGTTGTCAGGGAACTCGTGGCTCAGTTGGACGGGCATTATTCTCGAGAGTGGAGGCCGGGTTTAGTGGTGTAGGTCGTGCGTAGGTCTTCCGAGAGCGGGCCGCTTGGTTGGTGAGTGTTTGTCCCATTCGATATTATTTGGTATTATTGACATTACATGTAAGTCGTTACACTTTTTAACAGCTTAAACTAGTGTACATGATGTAATTATAGTTGAAACTTATTTTTTTAAACTTTCTCCTAAAATACTAAATATAAATTTACCCTAGTTATGCTAGCATAGGATCAACTTCAGTTTAATAACTTTCTTGGTTTTATAGCTAAATACATCAATAATTATGTGGAGTATTGTGTCAAGATTCTGATATCGTATTTAAAAAAATACCCAAAATCAAAAACCCAAATCTACCCTAAAACGTAGACTTATAATATAATTTTTTCTTAGTTTTGAACCCACTCTGAAGATAAATAATTGTAAGGTTTTTAGGTTAATTTGCTAATTGCTGACCTCACCAGAGTTCAAGCTAAACACACAAGGCTTCAATATCAAAATTCAGGATAATTTTTTCCCCCAAACTGCAAACCTTGAAGATATTTCTAACAATCTTGGTATTGTAGCTTCCCCACACCAATGTTCAAAGCAAAATAAAGAGTCAGTCTTGAAATACATTTGAATGTAAAAAAGTAACATCTAAGTACTTAACCAAGGATATATTGGAGTCAAACTTTTCCTTACTCCATCTTTCTAGATTTATCAGTTTAGAAGATAATCTCACTAATACTCACATGGTTTGGACGTAAGTCTTGAAATATATTTATCCTATAGGTAAAAAAAAATATACGTGCACATATGACTAAGTTAATCTTTTAATATACTTTGATTTAGAAATAACACAAAGACACACTAATGGTTGCGAGTTATAAGGCCCAGGATCACAATATTTTTAAAACTAAAAAGGAACCATGCAAGAGTAGCAAAATATAAATCTTCGTTTAGATCATTAGCCTAAACCAATTTTCATTTCTTTATTAGCTTTGGTTTTTTAACTGATCAAAGGAATAGAATATAGGGCTACAGGTTGCTATTTTATTCACCCCAATATTAGGTTTAATATATTATTTATTTAAGTAAGTATCTTAAAACTGTTTGTGGTACTCTGCGAGGTAAATTTAACAGTGTCTTGAATTGTGTTATTCATTATCAAAATTGTTTTAAGATAACTCCTAAAATAATGAATTTATCAAGGTTTTATTAGACATGGACATATTGTAGAATGTAATTTTAAAATACTTCTACGGTGTCATAACTGAGGTGTAGTCAGTAAAGTTTTCAAATATACTTAGCATTAAGATTACAGGGCTAAAATTTAATCAAATACATATTATAAGATTATTTCATTGATATTACAATAATGTTTTTATATTGTAATTTAAACGTAGAATTATAATTTTTTTCCATTTTCAATTAAAAAGTTTAAGAACACATTTATAGGCTAATATTTTTTCTGACTATATGATAATACTACTATTAGTGTTTCAGGACATTTAAATCTTATAATCTACTATCATATCCAAAGTTTAACTATATATTTCAAACGTCTACACCCAATATTTTAAATGATATTATATACCAATTTTAGAATTAAATAGTCTTCAAACTTTAACAATAACTTATACATTACTGTACAGTGTTTCTACACTCTATTAAAATACTTTACCATGCTATTAGGCAAAATTAAATTTAACTAATAATATATTATTACTTATGATAAACAAATTAACGTATTTTTTATTTTTAAACAGCAGGTCAGATCATTGGGACTGGAATAATAGCATGCTTGATTTTAATATGTTATGGAGACGTACCGAAATGCCCAGCAATTGGAATTTGCCCATATCCAGATCCAGTAGAACACACAATTCACCTGGCACACAAAACAGAGTGCGAATTATTTTGTCGATGTGATAACGGTGTAGCTAAAATTGATTTCTGTCCAGATGGTTTACATTTTAATCCAGTTCTGCAGATTTGTGATTGGCCAGAAAGTGCAGGATGTATTTCTTCGGGAAAAACACATTCCATTACTCCACCAGACAAGATGGAAACAAGCACAAAAAACGACCCTACTCAGCCTCCATGTGACAAAACGCCAGAAATACCAAGTGAACCCTGTCCAACTGAAGGATTTTGCCCATATCCTGATCCATATAATCATACGCTTCTTCCCCATTCTTCTAATTGCAGTTTGTTTTGTCAATGTTTTTTGGGAACACCAAGATTACAAACCTGTCCAAATGGATTACATTTTAATGTAAAATTACAAATATGTGATTGGCCATGTCATGCTGGATGTGAAGATGAAAATACCAGCACATCTCCCTTGACATCCAAAACCACTGATATTCCAAAAACATCACCAATATATGAGTCTACATCATTTTCAACAAAACCACAAGAAGAATGTCCCACCTTTGGAACATGTCCATTGCCAGATCCTTTAGATCATACCGTTCATCTTCCTCATCTAACAGACTGTAATCTCTTTTGCCGATGTGATCATGGAGAACCCAAACTTGATCACTGTCCCGATGGATTACACTTTAACTCTAAACTTCAAGTGTGTGACTGGCCAGAAAATGCTGGATGCAACTCTACTGGAGGTGATGGAGGAGGAGAAGATGAAACTACACTCTCTCAAGAAGTTACTCCAAGTTTAAGAACTACTCCTGCACATGAAACGACAACAAGTGTAACCGCTGAATTACCAGAAGAAGATTGTCCTACTAGTGGAAAATGTCAATTTCCAGATCCTTTAGATCATACCGTTCATCTTCCTCATCTAACAGACTGCACTCTCTTTTGCCGATGTGATCATGGAAAACCCAAACTTGATCACTGTCCCGATGGCTTACACTTTAAACTCTAATCTTCAAGTGTGTGACTGGCCAGAAAATGCTGGATGCAACTCTACTGGAGGTGAAGGAGGAGGAGAAGCTGAAACTACACTCTCTAACGAAGTTACTCCAAGTCTAAGAACTACTCCTGCACATGAAACCACAACAAGTGTAACCGCTGAATTACCAGAAGAAGATTGTCCTACTATTGAAAAATGTCCATTACCAGATCCTTTAGATCATACCGTTCATCTTCCTCATCTAACAGACTGCACTCTCTTTTGCCGATGTGATCATGGAAAACCCAAACTTGATCACTGTCCCGATGGCTTACACTTTAACTCTAATCTTCAAGTGTGTGACTGGCCTAAATATGCTGGATGCAACTCTACTGGAGGTGAGGGAGGAGGAGAAGCTGAAACTACACTTTCTCAAGAAGTAACTCCGAGTCTAAAAACTACTCCTGCTCATGAAACCACAACAAGTGTAACCGCTGAATTACCAGAAGAAGATTGTCCTACTATTGAAAAATGTCCATTTCCAGATCCTTTAGATCATACCGTTCATCTTCCTCATCTAACAGACTGCACTCTCTTTTGGCGATGTGATCATGGAAAACCCAAACTTGATCACTGTCCCGATGGCTTACACTTTAACTCTAATCTTCAAGTGTGTGACTGGCCAGAAAATGCTGGATGCAACTCTACTGGAGGTGAGGGAGGAGGAGAAGCTGAAACTACACTCTCTCAAGAAGTTACTCCAAGTTTAAGAACTACTCCTGCACATGAAACCACAACAAGTGTAACGGCTGAATTACCAGAAGAAGATTGTCCTACTAGTGGAAAATGTCCATTTCCAGATCCTGTAGATCATACCGTTCATCTTCCTCATCTAACAGACTGCACTCTCTTTTGCCGATGTGATCATGGAAAACCCAAACTTGATCACTGTCCCGATGGCTTACACTTTAACTTAATCTTCAAGTGTGTGACTGGCCAGAAAATGCTGGATGCAACTCTACTGGAGGTGAGGGAGGAGGGGAAGCTGAAACTACACTTTCTCAAGAAGTAACTCCGAGTCCAAGTTAAAAACTACTCCTGCTCATGAAACCACAACAAGTGTAACGGCTGAATTACCAGAAGAAATTGTCCTACTAGTGGAAAATGTCCATTTCCAGATCCTTTAGATCATACCGTTCATCTTCCTCATCTAACAGACTGCACTCTCTTTTGTCGATGTGATCATGGAAAACCCAAACTTGATCACTGTCCCGATGGCTTACACTTTAACTCTAATCTTCAAGTGTGTGACTGGCCAGAAAATGCTGGATGCAACTCTACTGGAGGTGAGGGAGGAGGGGAAGCTGAAACTACACTCTCTCACGAAGTTACTCCAAGTTTAAAACTACTCCTGCACATGAAACCACAACAAGTGTAACGGCTGAATTACCAGAAGAAGATTGTCCTACTAGTGGAAAATGTCCATTTCCAGATCGTTTAGATCATACCGTTCATCTTCCTCATCTAACAGACTGCACTCTCTTTTGCCGATGTGATCATGGAAAACCCAAACTTGATCACTGTCCCGATGGCTTACACTTTAACTCTAATCTTCAAGTGTGTGACTGGCCAGAAAATGCTGGATGCAACTCTACTGGAGGTGAGGGAGGAGGGAAGCTGAAACTACACTTTCTCAGATAGCTTCTAATAAAACTACTCCTGCTCATGAAACCACAACAAGTGTAACGGCTGAATTACCAGAAGAAATTGTCCTACTAGTGGAAAATGTCCATTTCCAGATCCTTTAGATCATACCGTTCATCTTCCTCATCTAACAGACTGCACTCTCTTTTGTCGATGTGATCATGGAAAACCCAAACTTGATCACTGTCCCGATGGCTTACACTTTAACTCTAATCTTCAAGTGTGTGACTGGCCAGAAAATGCTGGATGCAACTCTACTGGAGGTGAGGGAGGAGGGGAAGCTGAAACTACACTTCTCAGAAGTACTCCAAGTTTAAAGAACTACTCCTGCACATGAAACCACAACAAGTGTAACGGCTGAATTACCAGAAGAAGATTGTCCTACTAGTGGAAAATGTCCATTTCCAGATCGTTTAGATCATACCGTTCATCTTCCTCATCTAACAGACTGCACTCTCTTTTGCCGATGTGATCATGGAAAACCCAAACTTGATCACTGTCCCGATGGCTTACACTTTAACTCAAATCTTCATGTGTGTGACTGGCCTGGACATGCTGGATGTATTTGAACTTATATTTAGGGTGATATTTTTTAGAAGTAATAACCTTATTTTATTACGATCTTTTTATAAATATTGGAATCCTTTTTCTTTACAAACAACATCACTACTGAAAGGATCAATAAGACACACTCGTAAGTATTTGCAGTAACATTATTATTTTTACCTTCGTTTATAATGAACAATAGAAGCGTTCACTTAGATTTTCACAAACGCTAAGCTTATAAGCTATATCTTATATAGTAACCAGACCTGGGAAAAATTCGGCTAAAAGGCCGAATTAAATATAACAATATCAAAATGCGCAGCCAATTTAAATTAAAATATTTCGACATACCTAATTATTTAAATCAAGCAGTTAATTTACAAGATACAAATCGAAGACAATATTAAAACAATCATTTATTTTCTCAATAAATCAGAATCTTAGTGAGATTGATGGAATTTTATTACATAACCTTCAAAAAAAAATGTTACATCATGTTTTAGATCTAGTGTTTGATATTATAAAACTGAATGAAATGTTTATAGATGTATTTTACACTAATTGTTTACTCTACATTGAAATGTTTTATTTCAAATCTGGTATTTATATCACTCCTTTTATTTTATTTGATACATATTGATTATTTTGTTTACAGCATACAATTATGTGACGGCTTTTTACTGCCCGTGAGCTGTAGTTTTCCCAGAGATTGTGGAATACATCTTAATTTTCAGTAATAACAAATTTTGCATTTAACCATTTTTCTATTAATTGTATAAATACATGTACTCCAAAGTAAATTACTGATTTTTCACAAAACTTTTATTACTATTTTCTAGAATATTTTAGTATAATCTTTATTTTGTATAATTAATAAACTATTATTTTATTTTATCAACATGATTTTGGTTACTTAATGCGAGATTAATTCTCATAATATATTATATTCTAACTTTCTTAAGTATTCTGGTTAACCAAAAGATTCATTTTGATTTTGTATTTAATAATTTATTTAAGTTTTATGTATTAATTTTTAAAACTATATTTACTATCGCTATAAAACTTAAATTAAGCAAAGTTTGATTGAAATAACTTGAATGTATTTTAAACATTTTATATATTTGATTAAAAAATCAATATCAACATGTGTATTAACATTGGAAAAATTATTTCTCCGATGACATATTTCTTTAAAAGTCTTATTTGTATAATTATTTGTCATTTATATGTATTTTTAATTTATTAATAATCTATGTACTCCAAATAAGTTCACGTAGACCTTTAAGGTCAACTAATAATTTCTGAAGAGCTGTCAAATAATTCCACTAAAGGGCAACACCTCCTTGATTGGCATGCGCTGCTGATTGTTAAGATACATCAACCTTTTGTTTGCTCCTCAATGAGTGGAAGAAAGGTGTACAACTGGATCTGATTTTGCTGATACTATCACGTGGTTAGTATATTTTGTTTATAGCGCCATGTATATTTTATGAAAATATATTGTCTTGGATATATTTTTGAAGCGTATTTAAATTTTTTTCAAAATCTAAATAAAGTTTTATAGCAGAAATTCAGTTATGACTTTTATAAGCAAAAAATAAAATGCGTTTAGCCCAGTAAGTCCAAGGTTTGGTCTTATTAGAGGGGACCACATGTCTTATCAAGTGATTTGCTTTAAAATTTCTTATTTATTTTGGTTTTATTTTTTGTGTGCTAAACAGCTGTTTGTGTTGGGATCTCAAAACAAGAAAAAATGGTACATTTTTGAGGCCCAGAATGTAATGATGACTAAGCTAAGATTTGTATTTAAACTTTTTATTTGATTTACACTGTATAGGCCATTTTTCAAATGGTAGTTTTATTGTTTGCTTTGGTTTTCTTTAGTTAAAAAAATTCCCTTCAATCTCTTATTTCATTCATTTAAACTTTATTACCTTTTGGCCTGATCCAAAATTTAAAAAACCAAGAGCTGGCCTTATTAGGATCCCCTGCTCCTAAATAGACAATTTGCCTTTTGATAAAAAACAAAATTATTAACAACAAATAACCAATTTTTCCACTAAAACTTTAAATTTACCTTTTACCTATGAATCAATAATTGTAACACTTACCTTAGTATTATACAGTATATACCAATAACTTTACTTATTCAGTTAAATTGCCTATAAAGTAATGGTAATTTATTATAATAATATTTAGCTTTATTTTTAATTTCTTATATTAAAAGAAAGTATTGGAATCGTGGAAATTTTTTACCTTGAGATTATGGCGAATGTTTACGTTTTATATCCGTCCGAACACAAAAAATATGAATTCTACTAATTCTCTCAGTAACCAAATATTATGTATCTTTGTCTGCTGCTCTCGTAGGTAATGGACTTGTAAGGAGCGTTATTATATTTATTTTTATGTCTTTAAAGTTGTATAAATTTACTATCTCAACTGACTGATTTAATTAGCACATGAGAATTTATATTAGTGAGAGCAAAATTAATATCAATTCTGCCGGTAAATATTTTTTCACATATTTTACTGGGTTATTTTATATACCACAATCGACATAGGACCGATTGTTCTACTTTTTCTTCAAAGGAAGTTGTGCTAAGAAAATCCGTTGACCTCAGCTGGGCTTAGACCACGAACATTGGGTCATAATGGTGAGCACTTAATTCCAAGATCACCAAGGTAACCGTTACATTGTTAAAGTTGTATGTACTAAACTGTGAATCTTGTAATACACTATCCCCGACCATATTATTCGTCTATCTTTGTACTCTTGAAATATTATGTAGGATTTTCTGTCCTCCACATAAATAAAGATCACTCAAATATGCCGGGTTTGTAACCTGGACAATATGGAATCTCGTAGAACAGGCTGAACGCAAACTGGTGATCGTTTTGGACATTATTGTTTCCAGTAAAGTGTTGTATGATTATTTGTTTAGAGTGGGTAGTGTTGTGGGACAGTAAAATATTCGTTAGTGATCACTTCCTTTACAGATTAATCTGACAATATATAATATATCATGGCAAGTATAGTTGTCACCTGATGATGTCAAGTATTTTCGATGGTCTCTTCTCAGACACGTGACGAGGAATTGTACAATATACATATCGGCCACCAAGCTGTCAGATGAGCCTCACCGTAATACATACCTTCATATCGGTTATGTTGTCTCTGACTCCAGTAAAATGACGTGATTGTATAAGGCCAGGGTTGGAGACGATCCCGCTCAATCAGTTAGTGCTCAAGTAGTGAATGCGCCATCTGTTAGCATGATTCCTGTCTCTAAGGATCACCCTCAGTCACTTTCGGACAAACAACAGTAACAATAACAACAGAAAGGTAATTTCAAAGACAGTTCTATAGTCCTTGGGAGTGTGGAAAACTAATCGTTTACGTCAGTATGCTTGAAATTCATCCTATAAAGTGAGTGACTCTCATATGATTGAGGATAATAGTAAAAGGGAGTTTATAATAAAACCTATGGTATCAGCTATATTGGCGGAAAATAACTATGAATGTTCTTGGTGAGGCATCGGATGTTGGTTAGGACGACGTGAAGCTTCAAGCACTAGAACTTAATTACTACTCTGATGATCAATGGTATATTGTATTATCATTATTAACAAGCTCACAGTTATAAAAAATTAAATTAAAAGATGCTTTGCGTATTGATGAGCTAATCCAGAGATTCAATTTTAAAGACAAACAATATCCTTTAAATAAAAAACAGTTTTTGAGTTTTTTTAAGTATGGAGTTTTTTTAAACACTTCTGTATTGGCGTGTGAGTTCACAACAATATATAAGGACCTAGAAGAAATGTTGCAGAACTCGTTGTCCAATGTTGGAAGTCATAATTCAAGGCAACGCGTGTTTCGTTAGGTAAAGTCACTGCTAGGACAATTTTTTTAAGGTTTCAAACTATTTATTGATTAAATGTTATAACAACACTAGTTGTTTCTATTTTCCTCTATTTTTCATGATTTGTGCTCTCACTCCCAATGACGGTGTCTAAACATTGATGGCAAACAGTATAATTATTATGATCTCTCTGTACTCAAAACGTAACAAGTAACTGATTACCATTATTTTTTATGTGTATTGTTGAAGTACAAATTAAACTTGAATTTGTAAAATATAAAAAATAGAGAAGGTTGAGAGAATATTTTTATTTCTGGAAATATATAAATATTGCTGGCAAAGTGCTTGGTGAAAATTTAGGTATTAATTTTTAGAAATATATATTTTAATTTTATTATGTTAAATTAATTTTTTGTTTAAAGTGCAGTATTGATTCTACTATAAAATATCATAGTATAATTTTAGATTTAAAGAACTGTATTGTTAAATTAATTACATATTAATAAAGATGAAATATAAAAGTATATACATTTGTTGGTCCCTGGCCACAGTTCTAAAAAAGTTGAATGGATTTTGTTCTAATTTGATATTTAGATACTAAATGGCACTATCTCAGGAAATTCATTTTTATTTTTACCATAGTCCTCAATTTAAGAATAGTTTATTGACAAGTGTTTTTTATTATTTCAAATTTTTTGATAATGACTCTATTGATTTTGTTATAAAATTTATATCTAGGGACTGTTTTACATGATAATTTTTTCATGATAAATAAGAATTAGATTTTATATTTACTAATATAATTAATTTAAAGGTAGTTTACAGATAACGATATTTTTGAATTATTTGTTTTTTCCATCCTTAATAAACTATATGAGAAATTATGTACGATTGTGTCGAACCATTTATTCTATTTTTTTCAAATTATTTCAGATATTCATATAACTTTAAAACATTATATAAAGTTTATAGCCCTGTGGGTTGGTTTTATGTACATTCTCTTCTATCTGGAGAAGCGTGAGCTCTCAGTTCTGGTCGTTGCCACCAGAGTGATCTCCATTAGTGAGAAAGCACGTGTACTCGGGATTTCCTGAAAAATTTGTTGGTTTCCTGTTGCCTTGTGTAATGAATTTTCTCTGAGTGACTAAAATTACACTATTTTACATAATCCCTTCTATAGACCAATTGTATGCTTCAATTGACATGGGACCAACAGATATACTAACCCTTCAAAGGAAGTTGTTATATGCTTTTATTACTGGGTAAATGTCAGCTGGCCTCACACGGGGTTTAACCCAAAACTAATGGTAAAAAGTAGAGTACTTTATCCTAAGAACAGTGTGTCAAATTAAAATTTATAATAATTTAAAATTTAGTAATACATAATAATAAAATAAACCTTAACTTTGGGAAATCATGATTTGCGACTCCTCTATCCCGTTTATTCCTCATTCTGATGTATGCAGAGTAAATCAGGAGGATAGGTCAATATTTAAAGAGATGATAGTATGAATCATTATGAAATAAAGTCTATGTGAACATTTTTATTATTATCAATAGTTTTGGAGATACAGTTGTTTGGATTGAACATGAATGTTACATGTTGTAGGTATTACATTCTCACAACAAATGCTAAAAAATTGCACCGTATACGTCAATACGCTTTACAGCTTGTCCTAAGATTCTGTGTCGTTTCTCTGATTGTAACATACCGTTCTCTTATACGAGTAGCAGCATCCAAATGCGAGTAATCAATTCTTCACGTGTATTTGGCTTTGTTTGGTAGACTTCAGTTTTCAACCATCACCATAAACAATAATCCAAGGGATTTAAATCCGTAGAGCGTGGTGGCAAAGGAATATGACCAGCACGGTTAATCTACCGTCTAGGGAAAGTTTGGTTTAGGTATTGAGTCCCTGCACATTCACTATTGTCTGTGGAAGAGCCATACGCTTATACCCGTATCACACGACACTAGTTCGTACTTGAAATCCAGTGTGCTAGCTAGCACTTTATCATCTAGCGTCGTGGGAATCATAAAAGTATACTGGTTCTGCCTATTGGTACTGGCTACCATACTAGTTGTGAGGATAGAACAGGTGCTATTTTCGTACTAGTTCCGACACAAGTCTGTGTAATTCAACCAATCAATGCGCGCTGAGACTGTGTGTAGAGAAATGGTAGAAATGGCACCAACATGGTCATCGGATGTGATTTTGTTGTTGGCAGAAAATTATTCTTAACATCCTTGTTTATATAATACCAAATTGCCACAATATGACAATATATTTAATATATATTTAATTAAAAACATGTAATCTAAAACCGACAAACTGTGTTCAAGACCCAATTTTAATCTAAATAAACTTGATAGAATGCCAACCTTGGGTGGTTGTTTTTTTAGAATATCTAAGTGTACGTAGGCCTAAAAAAGACAATTTTTATGTCAAGGATACTGTACTTGGACTTGGACACCCATGGGCTCAGGGGCCTCTGACCACATCGTAAATAAATGAATACAAATTTAGGGAGATACTAAATGTTAGTGTCACCCCGAATATATCTTACCTAACCTCCGAATGTATCATTTTTAGCATCTCACGACCATTATTTCGTCTTTCCAGCCAGTCCCGTGCCCATATTCTTTTCCTACGATCCCTCTCATAAAGTTCAATATCATTATTAATAATTACTTAATTATTAATCATTATTAATTAATTATTAATCATTATTAATAATTAATGCAGCTGCTGCACCCAAAATTAATCTCTGACATTCCATAAATTTTGCACTAGAACCTAGTACCAAACTAGCAGCGTGTGAATACTCTAGTTCAGTTTCTATTGTAATAGCTAGTATACAGATATCTAGGAACTAGCTAGTACACTTGATTTCTAGTACAAACAAGTGTCGTGTTATAGTAGCTTTACTAATTCATCGTGTACTCGTAGTAGGGCTGTGTTATACCATCCGTAGAACGTTTTATTCTTCGTTCCCGTGTTCTTGATCTGCACGATATGATGAGATATGGGCACTGGGAAGTACACCACTAGTACAAAAATTAGTGAAAGCTCTGATGAACACTTTCCGATTTGGAAATCTTTGGTTAGGAAATCTACGATGATATTCTGCAACGGCAGAAAGGGCACTCCCATCACCAAAACCGTAAACATACACCATATTGGCGTTTTCAGCATGTGTTAAGATGTGTGGCATTGTTATAACGCTTCATAAAACACACACGTGTCTCCACATCTTTCTGTTGCTAACTGGATCATTCAGGCTACTGCTCGTGCGTCATGGAAGGGGAGGATGAAAGAGAACAGCTGATGTGCGCGTGCGAAACAGTCAAACGGGTGTATCTCCGAAACTATTAAAAATAATAAACATGTTCATATAAACATTTTCTCCACAATGGCCCACACTATCGTTTCCCAAAATATGGCCCTCTCCTCCTGAATCACCCTGCATAGCTCAAGGAAACCTTTGTCTTAGTGTAAATGAATATAATATCCACACTCATTATTATTTGAAAGTAAGTAGAAGTTTAGATAAAATTTATGTATGTGTCCATATTTGATAAAATATCACTTATACGAAATGTTTAGATATAAAATTTGGAAATCTTTCGTATAATTTTATCAAGAAGGATTTTAAAGACTAGATGTTATTCGTAAATCTATGAAAGGATTATATCATACAATCTCAAATAGAGCTCGATTAGTATTAGAATGTTACTCTGCTTGTTGAAATTTCGATTGTTACTTAATTATATATTAAAATCTGTGGTAAATTTTCTTTGGTTATGTTTCGTTAATAGAATTAAACATAAAAAAACTCTTCTGACAATTCAAATAATCTAAAACTCTGGGCACTTCTGGAAGTTCTTTTAACAGTAATATAATCTATCAGCTAGGTGAAAAAATAGTATCATATCGGCGGTTAAGACGTGTGAGGTGTAATTTTATTCAATTTTTTGTGTAGATTACGAATATGGCAACCCGGAAATTGAAATTGCTAGCTTGCTCTTATTTTTTTACTAATAAAACTTTGGAAATAACGCAAAGCACTTTTTTGTCTTTAAATTTTTTCCCTTACCAAACATAAATTTATAAATTATGTTAGTACAAAACTTAGTTAACTATGGATTCTCTACAAGAAACGTTCAGTTCTTTTTTAAGGTTGAACCAACGATAAAAACCCAAACAAATGTCAAAACCTAAATAATATCTCTCTATTCCGAGTCTTAAATGCATTACGAAAAGTTAATATGCTTATAATCCACCGAACTGAATTTCCGAGAATAATACATGGAATTTAATAATTAAGGCTTATGTGTAATAGTTATTGATATTCACAAAACATTGTATAGTATGTATTGGTAAGAAAATCTTTCTAAATTTACTCCAAAGCCAAGGAAACAGAATCGATAGTGTTTTTTATTTGTACAAAATTAGCTCGATTGAAGACTTCGAGAGAGCTCACCAGCAAGATAATACTATACCTGCGTTGTATACAAATATCAGAGGAGGCTTCAAAGTTAAGTCTTGGCCAAGTTCCTTACAGATAATTCAAACAAGGCTAACCTCATTATGTTTCTAATTGATTTGTGGAGCACACCCATTTATAATAGCAGAGTGCAGAGTAGAGTTAAGTTCATGGATAATAAAGACAAGTGCTGGGAAGTAACGTCTGTCGAAGCAACAAAGTTTACTGATCGTGCTTGTGTCCTTGAAGAGGCCAACACAAGGCTAGCCTTACATGCTGCACATGTTGGAAAAAGCAGCATCCCTGCAGTTGGTGTTCATGCTGATGACACCGATGTCCTAATTATTATACTAGATTTTAATTCAACAAATTATATGCCAAGTTTATGTGAAAATTGGTAACAAGGAAAAATCGGATTTTCCCCCATTCAAAATGTTGTTTGCAAGCACAGCCCTAAACTATAAGATGGCTGCAACACTGATGACTTCATGAAAGCTATGATACGATTTGATAGCTTCACAAGCTGTGGCAGTTTTTCAGCCTTTGATGGCAAAGGAAAGAGGACGCCTTTCAAACTAATGAGCACTGCAGCACATTACATGAATCGTTCAAAGCCTTTGGAGAAGAATATATGGTGAGTGAGCTCCTAAAAGCAAGCTTGGAAAAGTATGGTGCCAAATGTACGATGGAAAAAAAACTGATTACTTAAATAAACTGAAGTATTATTTGTACTGATGTAAAGAGGCAATATTCTGCCATAGCTCTTATCTCCTGGCATTCAACATTACGCCTTCAGTGAGTAGAGCCAACTACCAGGCCGCTATATGGGGTAGATCTTTAATATGCTTTCAGATGGCTCCCACACCATATGAACATGGATAGTGTGATGACAATGGCTACATTGCCATCATAGGCGCTGACTGCAGGGATGCTTTGCATACTAATCACTCCCAACAATATTCTCAGGGGTGCTCAGAAACCCGAATATTTCAGCCTTTTTTAAACCTTAATATTACGGTGCTAGTTCTATATTAGATAAAGGGTTGCGCTGCGAACAGTGTTTTATAGCTTAGCAAACGGCAGGTGCTGTCATCTGATATTCAAGCAAGCGTGATTAAGTTGGTAGCACTCGTCACTCATGAACTGACAGCCTAGCATTTGTCACCATATCTTCATTATAGATTGGTTAGTGGCGGTACTAGTACTGTATGTATTATTTTCGTGTGGTGCATGTTTGTTCTTTTTAATTACATTTATTTTTATTTTACTAAACATATATTGAGTATAACAAATTGCACTATAAATTTGGCCATTTTTTAAATATGGCATTGGAAAATCTGCAAATTTTATGCCACGACCACACCCCTTTTTATCGAGCACCCCCAATGTTTTTTTTTTTTTTACAATTTGGCGCCTATGCTTGCCATTAAGTGACTTGGAAGTCAATCCGTACCTGAGGAAATACTGGAGATGATAATATTATGCAACAACTGCAAATCCTGTCAACCAGGATCATGCACGAGCTCAGACGTCAACCGATCACGCACTGAGATCTGCAGCTTCTTGTGTGATAAACAAGAATTTGAAACGGAATTTGAAGATTACACAGATAATGATGGCGATGGTGTAAATGTTAACGATGCCAATGATGATTTTGAAGAAGAATGTTAGTGAAGCTATAAATTGCTATATAGTACAGTACAAATAGTAATTGTTATAAGTCTTAATATTTTCCGAATTAATTTTTTGTTCTAAAATTGCAATAGTTTTTTTAACAACAACTTTATAAATATATATATTTTAGCAAAAGTAACCATATAGCTAATATGAATCATTATTAAGCAATGTATAGATAAATATGGATTGAACCTTACCAAAATATGAATTTACTGTACTGGTTTGTGTGAACCGTAAAACTAAAACGGGAAAAATTGATGATATACTTTTGAATGTAATAGAAATCAAGCAAATTTTGTTTTATTGATGGAAATTATAAATTAATATAGTATAACTATATATAAAATTCAATTTGGTGGATTTTAAGCATATTAACTTTGCTTGACGCATTTAAGAGCCGGAATAGCGAGATATAATCAGGTTTGGCCCTCGCTAGGGCTTTTATCGTTGGTTCAAACTTAAAAATGAAATTAACCTTTTTCTAGAGAATTTATAACTAAACAAATTGTGTACGAACTATTGTTTTAATCTATGTTTACTAAGGGAAAAAAACAAAAAGACTCTTTATTAATTGTTTAGCAAAAAAAACTAGAAAGCTAACAATTTGATTTCCAGGTTGCCATATTCGTAATCTACACAAACAACTGAATAAAATTACACCCCGCACGTCTTTACAGAAGAAATGGTACTATTTACATGGAAATTGGGGTCTAGCTGATAGACTAATAAAGATGATTTGATTTCATCGCTGATTTGTTTGTAAATGTAATATACACAGGCGTAATACGTATAAAACGAACGGTTAGTAGGACGTGGTGACAATTATAAGTTTTATAGTGCACAGCATAGACTATTTCCTTTACCTAAAGATGTGAATGCTTATTCAAACTCGTAAGCTATGTTAAATAAAATAATATATATCGTTACAGAAACATAATGGTATAATGTTCATTACATTTAAGCAAAGATAATAAATGAAATAAAATACACTCTTACGGAACCATTGCGAAAAGAAGTACATCCCAGGACTCCAAAGACCATAACAATAAACTTTCAATTTTACAGACCCCTATTAAACATATATAATTAATACACTTCACAAATATTGGTTTTACAAAAGTAGATATCAAATAATTGATCATTATTTTTAATAAGTCTTACAACTCTGCACTAGTATGTTATTTTATATTTCAAAATATTATATGTTCACTGGTGAAATCTGTTTGTTTAAAGTACCCTATATCATTTTACTCATAATAAATTACACTATTTTGTTTGTAGCGTCAAACAGTGGGTAGATACGAATTTTAATCAAAATCATTAAAGCCGATTTAGATAAAATCAAATTTTTCTCGTTTAAGTAAACTATCCATTAATTTGGGTTTGGACAGTTTAATCTCGAAATCTCTTCGAGGAACCATATACAAATACTAGATACTAAATTTTAGCCCAATCAGTATAATGGTTTCGTTCTTGGCCCGGATACAGCAACACAAAAGCAGACAAACAGACACAATGACAGATATACAACATCGCTAAACTAATTTTTCTGTTTCAGGGCTGGTGAAACGTCGATTACCATCAATTTCTCGAATTAAATGTTCTTGACTATCAAAACACTTCTTTCTCTGAGGGTTTGAGGATAAGTAAATATTTTAAGGAAATTCAAAAAATATATTACGTATCATTTTAGAATAAATGTATTTAAATATGTTTGATTACTTATCCTATTTGCTATTGTGTTAGTCTTTTGAGCAAATAATTAAATATATGATAACAGTACTTTTTCTCAAAAATTTAACTTAAACTATTGATTTAATAATCGGCGAACTTGGTCTTTCAAATACTGAACTCCGTTGAAAACTTTACAGTCTGTTTTTTTAATCAGATTAAACAACACTTAAAGTTTCTGATATTAATTATTTATTTACAATTTAAATACATGTATGGAATCTATTCACATATATTTCACTCTATAATTTTTTTCTTTTTGTTCGGTCGGAGTTTCTTTCTTAAATAAACTGCCAATCACCATACTTCTTATCTGTATTGGTGGGTGAATTAAAGCTATCGGCCTTGGAGGGTGGTTTGTTTTGGGATTATTAAGATCTTAATTATATTTATGTTATTGGATGTTTATAGTATCTAGCTGTCATTTGAAGAACTAATTTTCCCTTGCGGAAGAAAGAGGAATTATTACAAGACAATAATGTTTATTTTCAACTAGATTTTGGTGCGAGATTTAAAATAATCTGAGAAATATCTTGTATTTATCTTTAAAATTGTAGTACTAAGCTATCTTACAATAGTTATTTTTATCTTTCAATGTGTTAAAAGTTAATTGTTTTGTTAATGTTGTAATTTTGGCCACTTGTGTTCGTATATGCCGGAAGTTATTTTTAAAAATATAACACAACTGTTGGTTTTGTTTTATGGTTCCTAACATAGTTTTGGAAATTGTAAGGAAGGATACGATTTGGGGACCCTTTAAGGATTTGTTTTTATTTTGTTATTTAGCTGTAATTTCCATCAGTAAAATTTTAAATAGAAGTTAGCTATAACCTTTGAAGAACGTCGAGGGGGAGTTTTCATGGAAGATTTTAAAACATAAGGACCTGAAATTATAATTGTTATCATGGCCATAAGTCACCATTTTCCATAGATCAGACATATTTGGGAGAGATCAATTTCATATTTCATCATTCTGTTCAGTCTTACAATAATTTAATAGAATAGGTACTTTAAAATATTAAACAAATAAAAATGTCTTACTATCCCAGATTAATTTTTGGAGAGTTTTATAACCTATTGATAATCTGATGCCAACGTTAAATATGTTGAATTTCTATTGAGGCAGTTTTATTTTATGTCTATCTTGGAACATCCGTCCAGCCTTTCAGGTTCAGAAGTGTTGAACATTTATTTTAAGAAGAGAGAATACTTGAGAACGGTTCTAAGTAATTTCAATTTACGTATGGTACTATAAATATTACTGTTTGTCAACCTCCTAACAATATATATTTTTGTCTATTAAAGATTCATCAGATTGATAGAACACTTATTATTTTAACATGTTATATAAAATTAAAAAACTGGTATTATTTTATCCAAAGGCAAATTTCTGTGTTATAGCTAATTATTATTTCTTTGTCACCACAATTCAATTGAGAGTTTAATATATTCAATTATTGCTTAGCAATAATTTAATTAATTTTCTAATTTAAGAGGCATGTCTTACTAGGTAGTGTTTATTTAAGGTTATCATTTACAACAATAATTATTACAATCACTCTTTAAATTAAGTCGTGTCATATTTTATTTATTGTATCAATAGATGTAAATTGTATTTTGTGCCTTGCATTTAATGTGTAGATAGTTTTATTAGGATTTTATTCCATGTCAAGATGAATAATAGGCTCCAGGAAAATATGCAGTCCATTGTTGTAACTGTCCAAATTCTGTTATAACTGTAGGTAAGGTCCAGAACTCTTGGGAAAGGGAGTTTTCGTCATACCGCTGAGCAGTTTCTGGGATAAATTTATTTGACTATCAAAAGAATCTACCTAGCTAAGGAAATAGAAGGTACTGGTAGTTGGCGTTCAATTAAATCAACATTTCAATTAGTCGTGTATTTATATTTAAATTAAATTATCCATCTCAACCAATAAAAATAATTAAAACAATAATATAAATGTTATTTCTACCCAGTATATACCCTCAGTGTGACCCAAAGGTTTTAGAGGTCAAATCGGTGCCTCACTTTTTTAATAGTGATACAACTGTAGACCTAGAAGAAATTAGTTTTTTGTATGTTTTAGAACTAATTTAATTTGTAGAACATGTAGTGATAATTTTTTACTTTCTCTCTATCTTATAGGTAGAGAAAGTATGGTGATCGTCAAAAAAATCGAAGTCGAGATTTTGATGAATTTTGACGTTTCATGACTCCCTGAATCCGAAAAAGTGGTTTTTGAATTTCCGTCTGTCTGTCTGTCTGTCTGTACCTCCAACTAGAGCCTAAACTATTTTACCGATTGAGCTGAAACTTGATATCTAGGGTTTTCATAGGGTTGCCCCAAGGTATTTTTGGAATTGGATATCCACCCCTAAAATTAAGGGTAGTTTACTGAAGGGAAAAAAGAGAAAAAGTCGATTTTCTCAAAATCGGCTCAAACGATTTTGATTAAATTTCATTTATTAACATTAATAAATATTACAAACAAAATGGCTACTCTCAATATTTCGGCAAAATGACTTTAAGGGCTCCGGTCTGAAGTGTAAATTAACATTTTTTATAATAGCTCCGAAATTATTTGAGATATGAAATTACTTAGCATTATAAATATGTATATATATTTATATTAAAGATGTTTTATTCGAAACATATTTTTATAAAATCAATAATTTTAAATCTATACGCAATTATATGTATATTTTTAACTTTTTGGACATTAAAGCTTAAGTATTGCGATCATAAAAAAAACTAACCTGAAATGTTGATGGGTTTCGACATCTTATGACCCCCCGAACCCTAAAAAATGGTCTTTGCAATGCCATCTGTTTGTGTGTCTATTAAAACTTAAAATTAAGGGTAGTTTACTGAAGGGCAAAAAGAGAAAAGGTCGATTTTCTCAAAATCGGCTCTAACGATTTTGATTAAATTTCATTTTAAAACATAAATAAATATTCCAAACAAGATGGCTACCCTCAATATTTCGGCAAATTGGCTTTAAGGTCTCCGGTCTGATGCATCAATTAACATTTTTTATAATAGCTCCGAAACTCTTTGAGATATGAAATTACTTAGCATTACAAATATGTATATTTATTTATAATACAGATATTTTATCCGCAACATATTTTTATAAAATCTGTAACTTTCAATATATACGCAATTATATGAATTTTTTTAACTTTTTGGACGCTAAAGTTTAAGTATTGCAACCGTAAAAAAAAACTAACCTGAAATGTTGATGGATGTCGACGTCTCATGAACCCCACAACCCTAAAAAATAGTCTTTGCAATGCCGTCTGTTTGTGTGTCTATAAAAACTTAAAATTAAGGGTAGTTTACTGAAGGGCGAAAAGAGAAAAGTTTGGTTTTCTCAAAATCTGCTCAAACGATTTTGATTAAAATTCGTATCTAGGTGTTTATTAAGATTATAAATAAACTGGCTATTTTCATTTTCCTATGAAAATGATTTTTAGGGTACTTTACAGAAGCATTAATTTCCGTATCTCCACAACTATTTGAGAAACTAAACAACTTATCATTGCAAAATTGTAGGACTTTTAGAAATAAAATACTTTTATTTGACATATATTTTTATAAAAGCAACAGTTTCTGAGATATTTGTAAATATATTAATACAATTTTGTGAGCTTTAGTTGTAAACATATACTACTTAAGTCTTAACGCAATAATTCTCCAATGCCATAGAGTAATTAAATATAAGTAAGTATCTAAAAAAAGTATGATATTTTTCCTTAAAGCTCTTAGGAGAAATGTTTGCACAGCAATGATCTATCTCCATTTTAGACTCAATAGTCAATATCTACATTTTTTATTGGTCAAAATGTATAAATAAATAATTAAATATCAATGCGATGACTTGAAGATCTGCAACACTTTATAAAATGTTAAAATTTTAACCAGAAATCGAAATTTTAATACGAACTGTTGACCCTTGTGGAAGACATTAAACTGTTTGATATGCTCTTAGGTGGACAAAGATGCGCCTCTTTTCTCATTGATTATATATCATTGTATATTATTTTATTTGTGTTCTTATGTGGAGTGGTGATGATACAATGTACATTATTCCGTTCAGAAATTTTAAGAATTTATAGAAAGAGAGAGAAAGTCTGTGCGGTGTGCTGTACCATTTATTTCATCATGTCTTACTACCAGTTAGGGCTATCTGCATATTTACTCTGATTGAATAGAGCCGAGAAATATATAATCTACACTATGTGTACATAAGTTTGGTGGGGAAGAAATGTAAGAGCCCATTATGAGAAATACCACTTTTGGTTAACCTGGCCGGGATTTTAGTCCAGACCTCCCTATGGCCAGAAAAATAACTCGATGAGCATGATGTCTATTCCACGTGCTCAAATAATTATGTGTGTAAATAGAGTAAAAAAAAATACTTAAAGCCTTTCTATATGTATCACAACCTACAACATTAAAAACTGTAGAATACATGGCTTGAAGTATGAACACATGATATATATATATATATATATATATATAGATTAAGATTTAAAGTTTAAGGCAGCATTGATTCTATAATTTTTCAACTTATACCTATTTTATTATAATTATAATAAAGACAAAATTTATCAAGTATTTAATTTCTGTGGTAAATATGAGAAAATGTACCAGCGTTAGTGAGGAGGGGGAAAAGAAAAATCAATATGAAAAATTACATTCGTAAGAACCCCACCTGGTAACCTGACCGGGACTTGAGCTTTGACCTTCAAGCTCTCTGAAATTTAGTGTGAGTCAAGTATCTTGCCTTAGAGTGAAGAACCACGGGGCTGGGTTATAAATTTAGGTCAGAACTTAATTAGCCTTAGCTCGCTTTAGTTATATCTTTTAATTTCCTACGAGCTTAATAAAATTACTTAAGTAAGAGTAGATCTATTAAAATATAAAAAAATCATTAACTAACTTGAATTAATCTATAAAATGAATTCCTTGAAGAAATCATAACTAACCCTTGTGAAGACTTGAATTAATTCTGGGATTGTGTTTAGCTTAAAGTTTAAGTAACATCACGTTTACTTAATATAAAGAAACCATGTGTGATCTTTATTTACGTAATGCAACGTAAAAACTAGAGCAAAACACAGAAAATGACTTTGTACAGTTTGTACAATTGATTCAATGAAATGAATCCAAGCATTTAAAGTTTTTGCAATATAAACTTACTGAAGCTATAAAATAAATAATGAGAGACCCCAACATTTTAGAGTTCACCACGCCGACAAACAAAGTATAACAAAGAAGTCGTCTTTATAGTATAAACAAAAAATGGGTAGGGAGCTTGAGACAAACTTTCTCGCTCCATTTTTTAAAATGAAGATATTAACTCAAAACTTGTAATACATGTGAAACTAAATAATATACACTAGTAGACCTTAGCAAAATTTACATTAAACTTAGGCCCTACGTAAAACATTTCTTTAATCTCGGTTTTAAATTCTATAATTTTATTTTTAAATAGTTTAAGTCCTCTATAATAGATTTGGACCAATACAAAATACCGATTATGGCACCAACAAGGGTTAATACCTCGTATTAAAATGTTAACTTCCAGTCGAAATTTTCAACATTTTATTAGGGGTTGCACATCTGATGGCTATCACATTGTTATTAAATAACTCATTTATAAATTTTGAACAATAGAAGCATAAATTTGAGTCTAAAATGATAGAGATGGAACAGTGCCATATAAATATTTCACGTAAGGGTTTAAATGTAAAATAACATCAAAATTTGAGATATCTCTTATTTACTTACTCTATGGAATTAAAGAATTATTGCGTTAAAACTTAAGTAGTATTTCTGTACAACTAAATCTCAATAAATTTGTATTAATATATTTGCCAATAGATCCGAAATTATTGTTTTTATAAAGATATATTTCAAATTAAAGTTTTTTTTCAATAACACTACAATTTTGCATTGATAAGTTATTTAGTATCTCAAATAGTTGCGAAGATACGGAAATTTCCTGCTTCTGTAAAGCACCCTAAAATTCACCTTCATGGGAAAATGAAAATAGCCATTTTATTTATAATCTTAATCAACGCCTAGATATGAATTTCAGTCAAAATCGATTTTTTCTCTATTTGCCCTTTATTAAACTACTCTTAATCTAGAGTTAAACAGACACACAGAAATATGGCGTTGCAAATACTACTTTTTAGGGTTAGGGGGTCATGACATATCGACGTCCATCATCATCTCAGATTAGATTTTTTGTTACGATTTCACTACTCTACCTTTAGTGTTCGAAAAGTTTATATATATATTATATAAATATATATAATATATATATACATTATAAAACAAATTTTTTTAAGTAATACGCATATATATATGCGTATTACTTAAAAAAAATTTGTTTTATAAAATTTCGTTTCAAACAAAAGATTTTTAATATAAATAGACCTACATATTTTCAATGATAAGTAATTTAACATCTTAAAGAGTTACGAAGATATAATAAAAAACTAGAAACTAGGCATCATACCAGAACCCTCTAAGTCATTTTAACGTATAATTGAAAGTAGCCATTTTGTGTGTTATATTTATAAATGCTTAGAAATGAAATTTAATCAAAATGGTTGGAACCAATTTTGATAAAATCGACATTTTTCTCTTTTTGCCTTTCTGTAAACTACCCTTAATTTTAGGGTCAAGCATTCACCTTCAAAAACACCTAGTGGCAACCCTATGAAAACCCTAGATATCAAGTTTCATCCCAATTGGGAAAATCGTTTAAGCTCTACCAAGTAAAGTGTAGAATAAATAAATGGCATGTAATGCAGACATCATAGTTTACTTATTATGAAGTTTTATTTTCTGTAACACTGCAACCTAAATTTGTTAGTACAGCCATTTCTCGAACATTAGCCACACTTGTCATCGATATATCAATTGCGTGCTGTGGCTACACAAGGAACTAATCGCTTGATAATATAGGCCTTTTTCTGAAACAATCACAAATGAACATACAATAAAAATAGAATTAGTTAGAAACATTATTTATGTAACAATACATGGGAAAATGTAATTTAAGCTTACAATAATTGACAAGAAAACACAGTTCATGTCCTTTAATATATTTAGAAATCCAATAAAATAACTGACCAATTTGATAGAAGTTTAGTTTTTAAAAGCTAAGGTCCCGTAAGCTAGGTAGAAAATACTGGTCATTCAACCGTTGCTCACTAGTTACTAGTTAGTCCCTTGACAATTGTAGCAGAGGAAAACATATTGATCTAAAAACCACTGAAATCGCCTCTTTATACACATGTTGAACCTTTTTAAAACAAGGCCCTGGTGGCTCATTATGAAATGCTAGTCCAATACCCGACCCACTGCTGGGGGAATCAAATAGGACTTGTACGATATTGGGCCCAAGTTTCGAAGGAGGAAGGAAATGAGGGATAAAATAAGGGTGGTGGGAGGGTGACTACACTTTCCCCACCCGCTTTCAGGCAGTATCGCTCGGGCAGCTAGAGCCTCAGCACGTTATTCCATCTCCTCGAATCATTACTAAACCCACGTAAAACTTTTGGTTTCTCAATAGTAATTAATATTATTTGATATAAGAGGTAAATATAGTTTGGATTTTAATAAAAAAAAACTAATTTCATCGGTATGAAATAATGTGTAAATATCAAGTGTATCTGTTAAAATAAATTTTATTTAGAAGAATATGTATCGTCAAATAAAACAGGTATTTTGCTTATAAATAATTATGGTTGTAGTTTACTATTATTTATTTATTGATACATTTAGTTTGATGGCTACTAATCATTAATTATGATAATTAGTTATTTATAAGAATGGTAATCGTTATAAACTGTACTAGCATTAACCTATAAATGGTATTAGAATTCACTTTCAGAAGTAACTATCACTGAAACGTGAAATTGTTTTGATTTAGGCTACATTGGAAATTCGTGTTTTGATTTTAATACTGTTCTCGATTATAAAGTTTATCATTTGGTATTGAATATGTAAGTTTATTTACAAATTACAAATAAACTTAAAATACAGAATAGGTTAAATACTACAGTTTTTAAATAAACTGTTAATTTGTTTACTTTCATTTTTGTCTTCCATTTCTTTTATTTAAGGTACTTTTGTATTTTGTGTTTCTTTGCATCCTATACTTAGATCTAGTTTAGTAAACATTTTAATAAAACTTGATATTAATGTTGTAAAAGTACAGTAACATATTAATATATTAACATGGTGTTTAACTTTATATATTATTTGACTTGAGGCAACAGATGAAATTTAGTGTAATTTATCTAAACTTAGTAGCTATAGGGAACATATGCTCGTACAGATATAATTCTAGTTTATAATATAATATTTTGAAATCCATATGCCAAGATTTTTTTTTATCACCGCGCATTCTACTCGCTTAGGAAATAAGTACTTGTAAGAAGTACGCTTATATGTTAGATATGAGAGATGTTAATTAATATAAAATCCAACGGTATTTGCAATAAGGGAGTGCAGAAAACCATTTAGTAAAACCACTTTTAGTACATCCGACATAGATGCGAGAGTGATGCTTTGGACTACGAGATCACGAAGTGGTTTGTATTAATAGTTTTGTAAGTTAAAAGCGTCAAAACATAACAAAAATGTTCATGAATAAATATTTACAAATCACTTCCACATTATTAATATATTGATAGATACATTTTTAGTATAATTCATGTATTCACATTAATTAAAACGTAAGATAGAATATATATGTATATACATACATTTTTGCTGCACCACATCGTAATACACGTTCGTGCAATCCAATTTGAGTATATATTAAAAGTTTTTAAAGTGCATGTAAAATAAAACATAGATATCTACATACAATTAAAGTCATTTTGCAAAAACTTAACATTATACTGCATTCAACATAAGTGGTTATATGTTATTAGATTACTGGCGTTTTAATTTAATTTCTATCAGACGTACAGACTTGCATTCAACCTCAATAACAAGGAGATGTCACTGGTTTTAGAAAATTTACTAATTAATATATTATACTTTATAAAACGAATTAATAATATTTAATAATACTTTTAGAAAATGTTCTAATGAATATTATATACAATACACCAATTTTATAAAAACTAGCTAAAATATTTGCTTGCTTAATTTAATTTTTTGTAAGATGAACAATCATTATTTCCAATACTGTTACTTCTGTAGCATGACAATCTAATGTGTCAAATATAGTTTAGTTTAAATACATATAAATTATATTTAACTCTTTTGCTATAAATTGGTAACCTGGCGGTCTAGGGGTAAGGTGACGGACTTCTGTGCTAGGGATTCGGATTTCAATCCTCGGTCCCGTCACAGATAGTTTTGATTTCTAAACCCTTCCTTCACCTCTGACAAGATGTGTATTAATCGCAACTTGTGAATGTGTGGAATGCCAGGCCTCCACCGTGGTTCGGATCCCACGTTAAACTGTAGGTCCTCCATTTCATCTCACACTCATCCTACCATTACTAAGTGCGTACAACCCGAACGAGTAGTAAGACGTGGTGCTAATAATAATAATAATAATAATGTTATACATTAAGGCGTACTTTCAAATAGTAGCAAGTAAGAATAATAATCAAACAGACGTACGTGTGTGTGTTATATAAATAAATCAATGATTTTCAAATCTTATTTGTAGGGCTACATCTAATAAGGAAAGTTCATTTGTTGGAATGTTTTCAAAACATATAATAACAAATATTGCAAGCGAATGTTACTTTTAAAGCCTCTATTACAAATCACCACTAAATTCGTATTTTTTTATTAATAGATTGAACCCTATATTTTACAGTGGCTGTATCTTAAAGGTTAGTTTGGCTTATGTTTTACTCTTTACTACACTTATGGGCTATTGGCTGCGATTATGGGGTAGTACAAGGAAGGTAGAATTTTGATGAAATGTATTTGCATATGCTTAGAAGGAATTAGAGAAAAAATAAAGTAAGTCATAAATATTACGACATACTAGATAAACAAGCTAATATAGTTAAGTATGAATCTTTCCTCATCTAAATATCATATTTTTAAATTAAAAAATGACACGTGTACACGGGTATCGAACCAGAAACCTTTGACTAAGTATGCTATTTATATTACCACTGAACTATCTAGGAATCATCCCGTGCCCAAGTTCATTCTCCGCTCATATTTTAATAAAACTCTATCCATCCAGCGAGGACTAGAATCCCGAGATCTTTAATACCAGCAAACTTAATGCGGTAGTTTAGGGAAAGCGAGAAAAGGTCAAAGGTCAGTGTTTTTACTATTTTTACTGAAATATCTCTTTGTTTAAAAAAAACACAAGTATTTATTTAGTTGAAACAGAGTTTAATTTTTTTTTCACATGGTGACTTAAACCTTCTTTGAATGTCAAGATGTCCTGAGATTTAACAGCTCTTTCTCTTCAAATAACAAGTTTGTAATCTAATGCCGCTTTACTTATATACAGTGATGTATTGTTAAAATATGAAGTTCCGGAACGCACCATGTGGCACGAACCATTTTTGAATACACGTGAATATAATAGGCAGAATTTTTACGCATTAAAATTCCAAATACAATTGAAATAACTTCAAAATGTTAAAATGTGTACACAGGTAGAAAATGGCAAAGGCAGCGCCACCCATTATAAGCCTATTGTCTCAGACGTCTGTACTGGAACTGGAATGGGGTAGATTTTAACGTTATTACATTGGCTAATCTTACTGTAAAGCATGGCATGAATAGTTGAAGGTGACAAGGGCTGCTGTAATCAGTAAGAAGAAACTAATAACTAATACAGTTGAGTATCGCTTTTAAGAATAATAAAAATGTCACTTATGAGCTATGACTTACATATTTGCATGAATATAATTAGGCCGTAGGCGAAACAATGTTTAGTTTATTTCCTTAAGGGACTTTTAAACTTCCAATTGACTTTGTGTGTCCTTGACTGTTTTGATAAGTTGCTGAGTGATGATTCCTCAACCACTTGCGAACTTAGTTATATGGTCTTCCCTATTCAATTGGAGGCCCATGAAGTTTTACGAATATAATATTTGACGCATGACTAATTAGTCTTCTTGATCTAGTATCCGTAATTATAAAGTTTAAAGCGCTAAAGCCTTTTTCACATTCGTAAAGAGATGCAAGGGACAATTAATAAGAGGAAACAAATAATAAATATGGAATACTTCGTCCACCATTGTCCAGGAAGTCTATTAAGGCAGTGAAATTCCTTGAAAATACTAATCCGGAGCGGCTTCAAAGAGACTTTATTTCAGTTTCTCCATAACCTGGATGTATTTCTGATGGTTATTCACCAGTTTCTATAAGAGAAAGCTCTGAAATTATGTCAGCCTCACTGGGAATGATGTTTGTAGGGCCTGCTTGTGATCAAATTGACTCGTGTCATCTCTTTTTGGAATCACTTCACTCATTGTAATGTTCACGTCGGGTTCACTAACACTAACGCCAACACTTTTCTTTTCTTCAGTGTGTGCTGGTTGTTTCTTAATTTGAGTAAAAAATGCCTCCATGCACGTTTGTTTTCGTTTCGCACTCATTTTTGAAATTCAAACAGAAGACACAGCCCAAGAAACATGTTGATGCTGCTTGAAAGTTAAATTCTGAAAATGGAAAAATGACACCTGGACACGGGAATCGAACCCGGGATCTTTGACTTAGTACGCCAATGCTCTACCACTGAGCGATCCAGGAGTAATCCCGTGCCCAGGGTCATTCCTCACTCATATTTTAAGGTAGAGTCTATGATAGCTCACTGGTAGAGCATTGGTGTACTAAGCCAAAGGAGTAGTCTGGGGCGGCGTACCAGCACAATTTGACCTTTGACCCCGACGCTGATTGGCTGCTATAATTAGACCTCCCCCCTCCCATCCCCTCCCCTCCCCACCCCTCCGCTCTGATTACAAAATCTCCACCAGTTGATTACGAAATTTCCTCCCCTACACCCCCTCCCCTACAACCCCCTACCCTACACCCCCCATCCCCTACAACCCCACCACACATTGAACATGTTGGTACTTGTGCGGGCCTTTTTTTTTCTTAATTATTGTTGAGTGCTAATTAATTATTCATGTCTGCTAATTGATTATTGATGTGTGCTAATTAATTATTCATGTATGGGTAGGGGGAAGGACATTGGAGTATATTTTATTTGGATGGTGAGCATACGTCTCTGCACGAACCTCTCGCTACGACTGTCCTGCGTAGAATGGAGGGCAACTTTTCTGGTCGGCCGCTTACCGAGTAGTGACCATTGCGCATAACGGTTGCGCATCCTTTCTCTTTTTCCTCCCTCTTCCCTTGTGGCAGCGACCCACAATGTTTAGGGGGGGTAGGAGGGGGGTAGGAGGGGGTCAGTTGCCTCCCAGTGGAAAATTTTATGTTGCAATAAGCAAACGTTTAAAGTTTCTTGAACTCGTCTTTCCCGCCAACCCATCCCCCCAAGTCCCACCCCATGTCACAGAGGTCGTGGACTCAAAGCTAATTTTGGGTACTCTGTTTCTAGAAGCTACAGCCATCTTTTGGTAGAAACTCGAGCTAGAAGGCCTCATGGGGTGACAGTTTGACTAGAATTAAAATATATACAAACAACTAATGATACTCGACTAGAAATAACCAGGAGGATAAAAAAGTATAACGGGTGCATTAAAAATATGAGTGTTTTCATGTAGAAAAAAAATAGCTCAAAATCTTTGAAAAAAATTGTCTGTCTAAAAAAGATTATTCAACCCAAGGGATTCGAACCAGACTCCGTGACTGATAAGCACCGATCTCTAGATAAAAAAACGGAGCTAGTACAAGGTTTCGAACCCCCTACTAGTTGGGATGTATTCAGTTTTATCACCTAGTGTTTTCTTATAAATGGTTGAAATGTTTACTCGGTTAGATATCATCGACGGGGTTCAAACCAGAGACTTTGCCGATTGTCGAGTCGAAGTCCGTACCCCTCCAGTCACAGAGCGTGATGTGTACCAGCATTTGTGCGGATGGAAAAAATAAACACGCAGGCATTTCCATTACTATAGCTAAACTTCAAAATATAACAACATACATATATATTTTATCGAGGCTATTGTCTAGGATTAATCAAGTAGGTGCGCGTCCGTCCAATGCTTCAGGCAAGTTGAAAAATGCACCCCACATTTGCGAGAGTGAAAAAAAAGTTTTGCCCAGATATCATCGACGGGATTCGAACCAGGGACTTTTGGCGTTTGTCGAGTCGACGTCCTTACCCCCTCCAGTCACGGAGCGAGATGTGAACCAACATTTGCACGCCTGACTGTCCGAGGATCCACCCCTAGACAGCGCTGAAGAAAGACCTCCGTCCTCTGTGAAAGCTTTAACGCAAATGCAGTATAACGGTACTTACACGGACCGGGTAGGCTCCGATGCTGAAATGTTATTTTCGACCAATGAGAAGGCGACACCTTTCATGTGGCACACATCTAGACAATCCATCATCAGAAACTATTATTAACTCTCAGAAAAGACCGCTTTTAAATTGATTGTATTTTTTTATTCTACTCAAGACAATCAATATTTTCTTTAAAGTTACCTACCTAATAAATATTGAGAATTATTTTAAACTACTCAAAACATTTTAAATTTTGATTTTTATGGCCTAATAGTAGTAGAATCTAGCTTCTAATATTTCAATGCAGCACGTTTATTTAAATATATAAATGTACTTATATTCGCCCCATACGAGCTGAACCTACTAGCTACAGACTATACTACCAGGGTTTTAGACCCATAGATAGATTTAACAGTCAACTGTTTCCATCATTCTATGGTTTTATTTTCTCATTATCACCTTCCCCCACAGTATTTTTGAAAAGCACCACGTCCCACTTCTTATTCAGGCTATACAAATATTTACTAACTACGCTAGTGAGCGAAAGATGAGGACGGATGAATTTAGAGGAAGTGTACTAGCATTTACGTGGATAGAGAATGTAAATCAATTTTTTTTATAAACTATCCTCAGCACGCCTGACTAGGATTCGAACACCAAACTCCCTGTCATTGGCATAGGCACGAGAGTGACGTCTTAGACCATGCGACCACTAAAGTAGGTAAGTATTTATTACAAATTAATCATTGAATCTTCCTAATTAAATGTGTGTATTTTATCCCTTTTCCGTGTGTGCGTGGCTATATTTTTTCGCATTACTTTTCAAGTTTATTAAAGCTAATATATATGATTTGTGTTCAATACTTTCGGAGATTTTGTTTGGTTAAAATAGTCTTCCCCCCCTTAGTGCGAGCCTGACGTCTTTTACCCCGCGACCACCGGTCTATAAAATATTAGTGTAACTATGAGAGGGTGAAAAAACTTATTTGCGTGGAAGGAAAGTGGTAACCCATTTAGGGAAAAACCACCCTCAGTTCACCTGACCAAGATTTGAACATCGAACTCCCTCATCGAAGCGGGTATATATCACTATGCACTCTTTTTAGAGAGTTAACAATCTTTACGAGGCTGGCTCTTCAACCAACCCAAATATTACAAAAAATCGAAAGAAGAAGCAGAACCGCGAGTCCAGCTGGATTCGGAATTGGGAAGGTTGAATCCACATCTGTGTTTTGGGGGAGTAAGGAAATTTTCCAGCGTTTACGTGGAGAGAGAGCGGGAAAACATTTAGTGAGAACTACCAACAGTACACCTCAGCGGGTATTCGAATCCCTAACACAGATTCGAACCCCGATATCTTTTGCCGGTTGCTTCATGTTCTTTAGTTACCAAACACAAGAGAAGAATAAGGTGTTTCAACCGTTCTGACCCTAAAATACGTTGTGACAGAAAGGCGCCGGCAATATACACGTGTCAGCTTTGCCGGAATAAAATATTAAAGAGCGCAGAAGTGAGCCCGCATTTGTATAGAGGGAGAGTGAAAAACTACCCCCCAGGTCAAGACAGCACTCTCACAATATACTAAACTGCAGAGGGATTCGAATCCTGGTCCACTGGCTACCACACGCTAATGGATTGATAATTGGGAGGTTTGAGCCCGCATTTGCATAGAGGGAGAGTTAAAAAACACCCCACATGACACCTGACAATGGCTACAAGCGTGAGATAAAAGCTGATGTCGACCAGGTGAAATGTGTAACAGCATTTGCCATGCGTTTGTTGCCCTCTAAGGGACGTCACAGGGCGAGGTGTGTACCCACATTTGCGTGTCATTGACATTCGAACCCTCCAACACCGCCCGTATGAGAGAGATAAAATAATAAAATTATTGATGTTCCGTAATTTTTTTCAGGGCTGAAATGTGAAAACAGTCAAAGTTATTATTTATGCTTTCTCCTGCTAGATATCACCGATGGCGTTCGAACCCGGGACTTGTGGCGTTTGTCGACCATGCAGGGAATTTAACTCAGGACCCTTCGCCAAGTGTGTGTAATAAAATAAACTTGAACCCTAGGACAGCTACAAATACAGTCCAGGGCAGTTAATGTATCACTATGAACGGTTAAACCTACATTTTCAAGCATACAGGGAATCGAAATCAGGACCCCCTCGCAAAGTGTGTGTAATAAAATAAACTTGAACCCTAGGACAGCTACAAATACAGTCTAGGGCAGTTAATGTATCACTATGAAGGGTTAAACATACGATTCAAGCTATACAGGGAATCGAAATCAGGCCCCTTCGCAAAGTGTGTGTAATAAAATAAACTTGAACCCTAGGACAGCTACAAATACAGTCTAGGACAGTTAATGTATCACTATGAAAGGTTAAACCCTCATTTTCACCCCATATCTGGAATCGAACTAGGGTCCTTGGCTATGCAAACAAACAAATTATCATGCGCGAAGAAAACGGCCTCGGTACACACGCACGACAGACAAGCGTGAGATAAGAGCTGATCTCGACTAGGTGAAATGTGTAACACGTTATGTCCAAAAGGTGAAAAATCAATTATTATTCTATAATAATATTTCTGTATGTGACCAATTAATAAGTACTATGATGTATTCATAAAAAATAAACACATAGTTTTGTTGATCACAATAACCAATCTGTAATTATAAACGTTAAACCAAATTGTTCTAATATGTTTAGCAAAATTTAAATTTTCAAAAATAAATTATTTGTAAATTACCCGAAATTATTTGGTATATGTGAAAAAAAGTATCTTATTCTTATAGATCATGAAAAACTAATCCCCGATTTTTATTTTGAATTCAATTTTCCCGGTTAGTAAAAAAAATTCAAACTTTCTATAAATTGTCGTAAGTAAACTACGCTTGAATTAATTTATTTTAGATAAATAAAGAAAATGTGTTATTGGTGATGTAAAAGAATTCCTCCGATACCAATTTTGAACCAGATCACTCAAGCTATTTTTTAAATATTCAAATTTAAAAAAACAAAAAAGATATACAGCTTAGTTTGTCATTTTTATGCCAAACACTCCATAAATACTATATATATATCTTTACATTTTAAGCAAAATCATTCTAGATATTTTCAAAATAATTTGAATTTTTAAAAATCAGCCTACAAAAATCATAAGGCCAACAGGTAGCATTTAAGCTATAGTGGGATCGTGGTGAGAAAGTAGTTTCTGACACTAAAGAAAGTTATTTAAATTACTTTCATTCATATATTCATTCGTCAGATGATAAAATCTACAACTGTCACTTTTGACAAATCGTATTAATGATGAAAAAAATATATAATAAAATAATGTGCAATTTTTTTTCATATCTTTAGTAATGTCATTGGTGCTGAGTTAAAATTTTGTAGTAGAAATTCTTAAAACTTCTTGTAGGCCCTAAATGATTTTTAGCACATTGTTTTAATAACCGTTCGGGTTATAACACGTTTAAGTACTATTTACGCTAACGGATTAGGAATCGGGAAGCTTGAACCCACATTTGCGCGGAGGGAAAGTGGTAACCCATTTAGAGAAAAAAAAACATCAGTTCACCCGCCAGAGATTCGAACCTCAATCTTTCCCAGTCCTCGGTAGTCTAGCTCAGCACAAATCTAGTGCGTTAGCCAACAGTACACCGCGGCAGGTATTCAAATCCCCCCAATACGGACTCGAACCCCGATATCTTTCGCCATGTGCTTCATGCCCCGTAGTTGTCAAACCCGAAATAAGAATATGGCGTTTCAAATGGGGCGCCCCCCTTCGGTTCCACACACAAAAAAAGTTTTATTTTACATATCATTTAACGTTTTCATCTATATTTTACCGATTATATAACTCTTATATTAATTCAGAAGTAGTATTGAATACAATTATGAGAAACTTGAATTTATTTTACATATCATTTAATTCTCGAAACTATATTTTAGTGATATAATAAATAACATTTACACCAAACAAATTAGCCACTTAAACAACAAATAAATTTAATGTTTGCAATTATATTTTGATGAAATATTGTATTACTTTTACGTAAATTCAATATCAAATATCTTTTAAGGCTCGAAACTATGTTGACATAATAAATAACGTTTACACCAAACAAATTAGCCACTTAAGTATCAAAGAAATTTAAAGTTCGCAATTATATTTTGATGAAATAATATATAACTTTTACATAAATTCAATATCAAATATCGGTTAAGGCTCGAAACTATGTTGACATAATAAATAACATTTACGCAACGCAAATTAGCCACTTAAGCCTCAAGCCAAAGTTAGAGGAAGTGTGCCCACGTTTGCACGGATGGAGAATGGAAAGTCTATTAGAAAAACCTCCCTAAATACTCTCGACGCTGATGAAGGATTCTATAATATTGAGTACTATGGCGTGGATTTGTTTAGCTTACACTGAATATTTATTAAAACTTACACACAACCTCCCATCGTTCTACATGTCTAATACTTGTCACAAGAAATAAGTAAGGCTGAATAAATTAGATTTACTAAGGGAATACATCTCAATATTCCAGAGTTGGAAGCGGAAAACGGTTTATGAAAATTTACCCCAAAAATAGCTTGCTGTGGGATCAAACCCCCGACTTCCCTATAACCTGTTTCTAAAATGGAAACTCAAGCGTAATTACCTAGTGATCTGACACACATACTATTTCTAGACCACACGAGCTCGATGATATAATAACTAATATTAACGCTAAACAAATTAGCCACTTAAGCCTCAAGCCAATATTAGAGGAAGTGTGCCCACATTTGCATAAATGGAGAGTGAAAAAAACAGCACTATCGCAATATACTAAACTGCAGAGAGTTCGAATCCCGGTCCACTGACTCACACCTTCTTTTGTCAGTTAGGGGTCTCCGGCTCAAATGATTATATCTGACATAGGTTTGGTAACAACATAATTACTTTTATTATGAAAATTACTCTAGTTGTACACAAAAAAAACCCAATCCTCCCTAATTTATCACGATGAAAGGTTAAATCACCATTTTCAGCCATACTGTAAATTGAACCCTGGACACTTGGCTCAGTGAACAGACATGATAACGCCTCACATCAAGTGACCTTTCACAAGTGTCTTCTTAGACGTCTTGACCAATGAAGTGAGACACTCGACAGAGATTAAATCAAAACTCTATTAACAGACAAATACCAGTCTCAAACGGCTCTTCAGAGAGAGAGAGAGAGAGAGAGAGAGAGAGAGAGAAAGAGAGGTATATCTACATTCTTTTACAAGCACTGCAACAAATTTGTCAGGGGGACAGTGGCACCAAACAATATCCAAGTTATTTTAACATCCGTCCAGGCTAGCCACATTGTATTTCTTGAATTTAAAGGAAATGTGATGTGAGTGTTTCTGACGTAAAAAAAAGATAAAACATTACATTTTGTGTTAGGAAACCAAATTTTTTAGCACCGCGTGTTATTGACCGTCCAGGCTATATATAAATGTGATAATTAGTCTACTTAAAATGGCGTAGGAATGAGAAAGTACACATTTTAGTGATAATCTACCAGAATTTGCTTGGAAGGAGAGTAGGGAACCATTCGGAGAAAAAACTTCAAAACACAAATGGGATTAGAACCTCAATCTCCTCCATTATTAACATAACTGTCTAACTCGAGAGTGACGCCTTACACTAATTGACCTCTGAAGCGATTTTTCATCATGTTAATTTAATAATTATTAATGTATTAACTTATTTGCTTCCAGAACACGATAGCCATTTATATTGGACGGGCTTTGCTTTTTTATAATATATAGAGTCACAAATGAATATTATTTACAAGTATATTTTTCCATTATTGTTTATTGGAGGTATTTAACGTGCACTGTATGCACCGACTGATTATAACAGTACACAACTTACAATCTAACTTAAATCTATGACATACAGAACACCCATTCCCCCTACCGCAAATGAATCACTATGAAAGGGGGGAAACCCATATCCCCTAATGAATCATTTTCAGCCCATTCAGGGAATCGAATCCAGGACCTCTTGATTAGTAGGCAAACACAATAACGACAGAGGTAAATTGTAGAACTTTTAATTGTACATTTTTCAGTGCTTATCCAATACTAGCCTTGTGAATTCCATCCTGTTTTTCAGAGGTCAAAGCTGCTTATTTACAAGACCATTTGTGACAGAAATATACCTGAATGTCAATGCTCCTAAAGACGTTTGTGTGTGTGGTGTGTGTGTGTGTGTGTGTGTGTGTGTGTGTGTGTGTGTGTGTGTGTGTGTGTGTGTGTGTGTGTGTGTGTAAGTATGTGACAGAAATACATGCTTGCAACATTGTAATTTCCCATTCTTTTTCCAAAGTTGATTGTAGGTAAAAAAATGTCGGTCACTTCGATGAGCAGGTCCGGGAAATTCCCCTCAAAGCAATAATCGATTAGACTTAAACTTGTGTGACAAAAGAAGGTGTGAGTCAGTGGACCGGGATTCGAACTCTCTGCAGTTTAGTATATTGCGATAGTGCTGTTTTTTTCACTCTCCATTTATGCAAATGTGGGCACACTTCCTCTAATATTGGCTTGAGGCTTAAGTGGCTAATTTGTTTTGCGTTAATATTAGTTATTATATCATCGAGCTCGTGTGGTCTAGAAATAGTATGTGTGTCAGATCACTAGGTAATTACGCTTGAGTTTCCATTTTAGAAACAGGTTATAGGGAAGTCGGGGGTTTGATCCCACAGCAAGCTATTTTTGGGGTAAATTTTCATAAACCGTTTTCCGCTTCCAACTCTGGAATATTGAGATGTATTCCCTTAGTAAATCTAATTTATTCAGCCTTACTTATTTCTTGTGACAAGTATTAGACATGTAGAACGATGGGAGGTTGTGTGTAAGTTTTAATAAATATTCAGTGTAAGCTAAACAAATCCACGCCATAGTACTCAATATTATAGAATCCTTCATCAGCGTCGAGAGTATTTAGGGAGGTTTTTCTAATAGACTTTCCATTCTCCATCCGTGCAAACGTGGGCACACTTCCTCTAACTTTGGCTTGAGGCTTAAGTGGCTAATTTGCGTTGCGTAAATGTTATTTATTATGTCAACATAGTTTCGAGCCTTAACCGATATTTGATATTGAATTTATGTAAAAGTTATATATTATTTCATCAAAATATAATTGCGAACTTTAAATTTCTTTGATACTTAAGTGACTAATTTGTTTGGTGTAAACGTTATTTATTATGTCAACATAGTTTCGAGCCTTAAAAGATATTTGATATTGAATTTACGTAAAAGTAATACAATATTTCATCAAAATATAATTGCAAACATTAAATTTATTTGTTGTTTAAGTGGCTAATTTGTTTGGTGTAAATGTTATTTATTATATCACTAAAATATAGTTTCGAGAATTAAATGATATGTAAAATAAATTCAAGTTTCTCATAATTGTATTCAATACTACTTCTGAATTAATATAAGAGTTATATAATCGGTAAAATATAGATGAAAACGTTAAATGATATGTAAAATAAAACTTTTTTTGTGTGTGGAACCGAAGGGGGGCGCCCCATTTGAAACGCCATATTCTTATTTCGGGTTTGACAACTACGGGGCATGAAGCACATGGCGAAAGATATCGGGGTTCGAGTCCGTATTGGGGGGATTTGAATACCTGCCGCGGTGTACTGTTGGCTAACGCACTAGATTTGTGCTGAGCTAGACTACCGAGGACTGGGAAAGATTGAGGTTCGAATCTCTGGCGGGTGAACTGATGTTTTTTTTTCTCTAAATGGGTTACCACTTTCCCTCCGCGCAAATGTGGGTTCAAGCTTCCCGATTCCTAATCCGTTAGCGTAAATAGTACTTAAACGTGTTATAACCCGAACGGTTATTAAAACACTGTGCTAAAAATCATTTAGGGCCTACAAGAAGTTTTAAGAATTTCTACTACAAAATTTTAAACTCAGCACCAATGACATTACTAAAGATATGAAAAAAAATTGCACATTATTTTATTATATTTTTTTTTCATCATTAATACGATTTGTCAAAAGTGACAGTTGTAGATTTTATCATCTGACGAATGAATATATGAATGAAAGTAATTTAAATAACTTTCTTTAGTGTCAGAAACTACTTTCTCACCACGATCCCACTATAGCTTAAATGCTACCTGTTGGCCTTATGATTTTTGTAGGCTGATTTTTAAAAATTCAAATTATTTTGAAAATATCTAGAATGATTTTGCTTAAAATGTAAAGATATATATATAGTATTTATGGAGTGTTTGGCATAAAAATGACAAACTAAGCTGTATATCTTTTTTGTTTTTTTAAATTTGAATATTTAAAAAATAGCTTGAGTGATCTGGTTCAAAATTGGTATCGGAGGAATTCTTTTACATCACCAATAACACATTTTCTTTATTTATCTAAAATAAATTAATTCAAGCGTAGTTTACTTACGACAATTTATAGAAAGTTTGAATTTTTTTTACTAACCGGGAAAATTGAATTCAAAATAAAAATCGGGGATTAGTTTTTCATGATCTATAAGAATAACATACTTTTTTTCACATATACCAAATAATTTCGGGTAATTTACAAATAATTTATTTTGAAAATTTAAATTTTGCTAAACATATTAGAACAATTTGGTTTAACGTTTATAATTACAGATTGGTTATTGTGATCAACAAAACTATGTGTTTATTTTTTATGAATACATCATAGTACTTATTAATTGGTCACATACAGAAATACTATTATAGAATAATAATTGATTTTTCACCTTTTGGACATAACGTGTTACACATTTCACCTAGTCGAGATCAGCTCTTATCTCACGCTTGTCTGTCGTGCGTGTGTACCGAGGCCGTTTTCTTCGCGCATGATAATTTGTTTGTTTGCATAGCCAAGGACCCTAGTTCGATTCCAGATATGGGGTGAAAATGAGGGTTTAACCTTTCATAGTGATACATTAACTGTCCTAGACTGTATTTGTAGCTGTCCTAGGGTTCAAGTTTATTTTATTACACACACTTTGCGAAGGGGCCTGATTTCGATTCCCTGTATAGCTTGAATCGTATGTTTAACCCTTCATAGTGATACATTAACTGCCCTAGACTGTATTTGTAGCTGTCCTAGGGTTCAAGTTTATTTTATTACACACACTTTGCGAGGGGGTCCTGATTTCGATTCCCTGTATGCTTGAAAATGTAGGTTTAACCGTTCATAGTGATACATTAACTGCCCTGGACTGTATTTGTAGCTGTCCTAGGGTTCAAGTTTATTTTATTACACACACTTGGCGAAGGGTCCTGAGTTAAATTCCCTGCATGGTCGACAAACGCCACAAGTCCCGGGTTCGAACGCCATCGGTGATATCTAGCAGGAGAAAGCATAAATAATAACTTTGACTGTTTTCACATTTCAGCCCTGAAAAAAATTACGGAACATCAATAATTTTATTATTTTATCTCTCTCATACGGGCGGTGTTGGAGGGTTCGAATGTCAATGACACGCAAATGTGGGTACACACCTCGCCCTGTGACGTCCCTTAGAGGGCAACAAACGCATGGCAAATGCTGTTACACATTTCACCTGGTCGACATCAGCTTTTATCTCACGCTTGTAGCCATTGTCAGGTGTCATGTGGGGTGTTTTTAACTCTCCCTCTATGCAAATGCGGGCTCAAACCTCCCAATTATCAATCCATTAGCGTGTGGTAGCCAGTGGACCAGGATTCGAATCCCTCTGCAGTTTAGTATATTGTGAGAGTGCTGTCTTGACCTGGGGGGTAGTTTTTCACTCTCCCTCTATACAAATGCGGGCTCACTTCTGCGCTCTTTAATATTTTATTCCGGCAAAGCTGACACGTGTATATTGCCGGCGCCTTTCTGTCACAACGTATTTTAGGGTCAGAACGGTTGAAACACCTTATTCTTCTCTTGTGTTTGGTAACTAAAGAACATGAAGCAACCGGCAAAAGATATCGGGGTTCGAATCTGTGTTAGGGATTCGAATACCCGCTGAGGTGTACTGTTGGTAGTTCTCACTAAATGTTTTCCCGCTCTCTCTCCACGTAAACGCTGGAAAATTTCCTTACTCCCCCCAAAACACAGATGTGGATTCAACCTTCCCAATTCCGAATCCAGCTGGACTCGCGGTTCTGCTTCTTCTTTCGATTTTTTGTAATATTTGGGTTGGTTGAAGAGCCAGCCTCGTAAAGATTGTTAACTCTCTAAAAAGAGTGCATAGTGATATATACCCGCTTCGATGAGGGAGTTCGATGTTCAAATCTTGGTCAGGTGAACTGAGGGTGGTTTTTCCCTAAATGGGTTACCACTTTCCTTCCACGCAAATAAGTTTTTTCACCCTCTCATAGTTACACTAATATTTTATAGACCGGTGGTCGCGGGGTACAAGACGTCAGGCTCGCACTAAGGGGGGGAAGACTATTTTAACCAAACAAAATCTCCGAAAGTATTGAACACAAATCATATATATTAGCTTTAATAAACTTGAAAAGTAATGCGAAAAAATATAGCCACGCACACACGGAAAAGGGATAAAATACACACATTTAATTAGGAAGATTCAATGATTAATTTGTAATAAATACTTACCTACTTTAGTGGTCGCATGGTCTAAGACGTCACTCTCGTGCCTATGCCAATGACAGGGAGTTTGGTGTTCGAATCCTAGTCAGGCGTGCTGAGGATAGTTTATAAAAAAAATTGATTTACATTCTCTATCCACGTAAATGCTAGTACACTTCCTCTAAATTCATCCGTCCTCATCTTTCGCTCACTAGCGTAGTTAGTAAATATTTGTATAGCCTGAATAAGAAGTGGGACGTGGTGCTTTTCAAAAATACTGTGGGGGAAGGTGATAATGAGAAAATAAAACAATAGAATGATGGAAACAGTTGACTATTAAATCTACCTATGGGTCTAAAACCCTGGTAGTATAGTCTGTAGCTAGTAGGTTCAGCTCGTATGGGCGAATATAAGTACATTTATATATTTAAATAAACGTGCTGCATTGAAATATTAGAAGCTAGATTCTACTACTATTATGCCATAAAAATCAAAATTTAAAATGTTTTGAGTAGTTTAAAATAATTCTCAATATTTATTAGGTAGGTAACTTTAAAGAAAATATTGATTGTCTTGAGTAGAATAAAAAAATACAATCAATTTAAAAGCGGTCTTTTCTGAGAGTTAATAATAGTTTCTGATGATGGATTGTCTAGATGTGTGCCACATGAAAGGTGTCGCCTTCTCATTGGTCGAAAATAACATTTCAGCATCGGAGCCTACCCGGTCCGTGTAAGTACCGTTATACTGCATTTGCGTTAAAGCTTTCACAGAGGACGGAGGTCTTTCTTCAGCGCTGTCTAGGGGTGGATCCTCGGACATTCAGGCGTGCAAATGTTGGTTCACATCTCGCTCCGTGACTGGAGGGGGTAAGGACGTCGACTCGACAAACGCCAAAAGTCCCTGGTTCGAATCCCGTCGATGATATCTGGGCAAAACTTTTTTTTCACTCTCGCAAATGTGGGGTGCATTTTTCAACTTGCCTGAAGCATTGGACGGACGCGCACCTACTTGATTAATCCTAGACAATAGCCTCGATAAAATATATATGTATGTTGTTATATTTTGAAGTTTAGCTATAGTAATGGAAATGCCTGCGTGTTTATTTTTTCCATCCGCACAAATGCTGGTACACATCACGCTCTGTGACTGGAGGGGTACGGACTTCGACTCGACAATCGGCAAAGTCTCTGGTTTGAACCCCGTCGATGATATCTAACCGAGTAAACATTTCAACCATTTATAAGAAAACACTAGGTGATAAAACTGAATACATCCCAACTAGTAGGGGGTTCGAAACCTTGTACTAGCTCCGTTTTTTTATCTAGAGATCGGTGCTTATCAGTCACGGAGTCTGGTTCGAATCCCTTGGGTTGAATAATCTTTTTTAGACAGACAATTTTTTTCAAAGATTTTGAGCTATTTTTTTTCTACATGAAAACACTCATATTTTTAATGCACCCGTTATACTTTTTTATCCTCCTGGTTATTTCTAGTCGAGTATCATTAGTTGTTTGTATATATTTTAATTCTAGTCAAACTGTCACCCCATGAGGCCTTCTAGCTCGAGTTTCTACCAAAAGATGGCTGTAGCTTCTAGAAACAGAGTACCCAAAATTAGCTTTGAGTCCACGACCTCTGTGACATGGGGTGGGACTTGGGGGGATGGGTTGGCGGGAAAGACGAGTTCAAGAAACTTTAAACGTTTGCTTATTGCAACATAAAATTTTCCACTGGGAGGCAACTGACCCCCTCCTACCCCCCTCCTACCCCCCCTAAACATTGTGGGTCGCTGCCACAAGGGAAGAGGGAGGAAAAAGAGAAAGGATGCGCAACCGTTATGCGCAATGGTCACTACTCGGTAAGCGGCCGACCAGAAAAGTTGCCCTCCATTCTACGCAGGACAGTCGTAGCGAGAGGTTCGTGCAGAGACGTATGCTCACCATCCAAATAAAATATACTCCAATGTCCTTCCCCCTACCCATACATGAATAATTAATTAGCACACATCAATAATCAATTAGCAGACATGAATAATTAATTAGCACTCAACAATAATTAAGAAAAAAAAAAGGCCCGCACAAGTACCAACATGTTCAATGTGTGGTGGGGTTGTAGGGGATGGGGGGTGTAGGGGAGGGGGTTGTAGGGGAGGGGGTGTAGGGGAGGAAATTTCGTAATCAACTGGTGGAGATTTTGTAATCAGAGCGGAGGGGTGGGGAGGGGAGGGGATGGGAGGGGATGGGAGGGGGGAGGTCTAATTATAGCAGCCAATCAGCGTCGGGGTCAAAGGTCAAATTGTGCTGGTACGCCGCCCCAGACTACTCAAAGGTCCCGGGTTCGATTACCGTGTCCAGGTTTCATTTTTCAATTTTCAGAATATGATATCTAGATGGAGAATTCCTCGCTAAAATGCATAATAATAGCTCCGGCTATTTGATTCTTGAAAGTTAAAGTCACGACACACCTGAGAAGAACAGTCAACCCCATCCCCACCCCTTCATTTAATATGCATCGCGAGAGACCTATAGGGAAAATCATAACATTATTTTTAATTAGATAATAACAATAAACCTACTTGAACTATTTCATTCCTTATAGATTGTTTCTCACCTTTAACCAAACGGTAGGATCATATCTCATTGAACTAAATTTTCTCGTGTTATTGAGTCGAACCAAATAACAGTAATTATTCAGCGTTTGATACCATTTATATTTTTAAATAAACGTAATTTTCATATCGTATTTTAAATATCAAGATTAACTACCCAGTTTAAGGGATGGCCCTTGAAATACGATGGATTTGGTAGCTCAATAGTCAAAGAATTAAATACGATGATCCAAAGATTTAGATTTCGATCACAGAATCCTACACCAGGCGTCGTCAGATCCAAGCCATCGTTTGTAAAAGTGTAGTCCTTTGACCACAGCTGGTCAACGACAGCCAATCATATGAACTGTAGGCTCCCGGAAAATTAGTAATAAAGATTAAATAAATAATGTTTATCACATATAGTACAAATTTTCTATGCAAAAGTAGAAACCAGTCAAATAAAAAATAATAATCTGTACCTACCTTAATACAAGAAATCTAAACTATTACTTATCAAAAATTATCAAATAAAATTGGTTACCTATAACTCAATGTTACTAGTCTGATGTATTTTTCAACATTTCATTTAATAAATGTATATTTGTAGCTTTATAGCTACAAAATGGAATTGCCTAAAATAATATTTTTATTACATACATTTCACAACATCCCCAACAACTTCTTCCAGGACACCAATGGTCTCTTACTGCACATAAATTCTATTTGGTAGACCCCATTACCAAAACTTTGAGAAACATTGATCCAATCTTTAGATTCACTTAGACTAGGTCACCGGTTAAATAAATGTTTCAAGAAATGAATTTCAGCTGGCTTCACTAGGAAGACAGGCAGGGGAGTGTGTTTTATTTGGGGCATTGGTAGGGAGCGGTGTTTCACTTTAGTTTTCTCTAGCCCTCTTCCCTGGTCCATCTCTTAAATAACATATTCAAGGGAAACACCTAACATGGCACTGAAAAGCGATGCAGACTCCCAGAAATCTCGCGTCATTTTAGAAATGGTTTGTTATTTAAAATGGGCTTTACGCCAATATGTATATTATAGTTGTATAAGAAACATCCTTATCATAAAGCACTTTCAACTTTTTTTTACTTTGGACTCTTTAATAAATTATTATTATTATTTATTCATTTCACTTTTTATTTGGAGGTGGGGGTTTAGGATAAGTGTTATTGGTAGTTTTAATTAGACTAATTGTTAACTGAACGTCAGTGATTTTAATTCAAAATTTCAACTCAATCGGTGTGATGGTTTTTGAGTGAAAGGTTAGAGAATATTTGTAACACATTACACAAGGATAGTGAGATTACTTCAGAGTTTAGTAGTAGATTCATTTCATTTTATTATCATGTACACTAATATGATGTGTTTATTACTTTGTAATCTACGTGTTCTTCTGCATTATTTTATCAGCTTAGCTACCACTTAAATAAAGGAAAACGAAGTGAAAATTATTATGGACTTAAGTTAACGAAAAGGGCTATAACGTCTTATGCCAAGGAGAAGTAATAATGAAGGTTGTTTGGATGTACACCGATATTTTCTTGGAGAGAAATTAGGAAAACCATAATGATAAAACCACGTGGGAAGCCACACCCAGTAAACCTGGTTGATATACATTATTTTTAGTACAACGTCTTATTATCTGTTCAGATTATACGCACCAGTTAATATAAAACCTTGACCTTTCTGTCACCATCGATGCAATCTATTGTGAGCCTAGTACCTTAGATTTGGTGACAATTGATGTGCATCCTAACATATAGGTAAGCTCTTGTAAACTTCTTATTGATCCTTGATCTGAACCCTTTTCAAGCTTTTGGAAGCAACAGCAGGGTTTTTTTAGGAATAGACTCTTGGAAAAAATCCAATTTATTATTTTTACTGCGCTCCAGGTAGTTAAAAATGATCAAAGACTAAGTACTATTTACTAAATTTAAATACGTAGCTTATGTATACTGTACATTCAAATCTCCCAATTAACTTATCATAAAAAGTATAATTATTATATATAATATAGTCCTGCTCATTTGTAACTCTAAAATAGTCGCTTGCTACAGTTGTTTAAATCTATGCCACCTTTCATTAATTTTATATATTATTTAAAATATGTTTTAACAATTAATTAGTGATATATAATTTAAATTAGAAATAATACATTAAATCAATATTCTCAAGATAACATTATTATGATAATGATCATTATATCATCATAGAACACTTAATAGATTCTCCAAAATAATATTTGTTGTCTTATTTTAAAATGATATAAATTATACTTCCCGAAAATTTTGCAATATTTATACAACTCATGTGGCTGAGTATACTTAATTTAAATTAAATTAAATATGTTTTTATTTGTTAATTGTTAACCTTTAGCGTATGGTTTATGTCCATAATAAATTAACCATCTTATCAAATAGATGAGGAAGTTGAATATGTAAGACATTTACTTGCATTTGCCTAAAAAGTTGATGGAAAGAATTCTAAACAAAAAGTTAAGGACACCGGTATGTATCCAACTATTTAATTTATTGAAATTCTACTAACCCATGAGAATGTAATCTTGTCTGTGTGTTCGTTTTTTATACATGGATGTATGTTGGACGTCTGTGTAACACGCAGGCGATTATATTCTGTCTAAAATAGCGCGATCAATCGTTTACATTATACTATTCATTTATTTATGTCTTACTTGATCGCAAAATCAATTGTAACCCAAAATGTAATTAGTTATACATTTTAATCTAAAATCCAAAGAGAAACTATATTTGGTGTTTATTATTTTTTATTCATATTCGTGGGTAAATCATGTTTACTTAACATAATAAAACTTGCATAGAGGTAACGTTCAACACCTAGATTTAATTTTATCTTACCTTCATCTAGATAAATGTTCAGACTTATACAAGTATGTTCTAATTAAAGGGCTGAAGGGCAACCCCAGAGTAGACGAATGTCTAAAAAAAGTAAATAAATAAAAACAAGAATAAAAAAAAAGAATCACAAGCTAAATCCATATATTACACCTCCGTATGCCAAGAAACCTAAGGGTGTCCTTCCTTCCCTTCTGGGGTAGTTTTCTTTACTTTAATAGCTTATAAACATTGCTCCACTCTGAAATTATTGGACTCGATTGTAGTGAAAATCCTGCTAAAATGAACCTAATTACTTTGTTCTAAACCACATATATTGTAATATATGTTAAAAATTTCATTTAAATTGTGCCATCAAATTCAGTTATAGTGAACCTAAAAACTAAAGATTCCAGGGAAAAATCTCATCTTAGTGTTGTAATGCTTTGAAAGCAAACTTTTATTGGCGTTTGGACTTAATACTTGAAGACACTGTTTCTATACCAAAGTTATTATTTTCTTAACACAAGAGAAATTAAAATTATGGAATGGGAAGGGGATGAAAGGCCGAGTGCAGACAGTAACTGCATCACACCCTAAAGACTTAGGCTTCATTGTGTGATTTAAACAAGCAACAACAGAAAGGATAATTCGCGGCCAATTCCTTTTGCCGACAAGGCATGAGGGATTGTGACGATGGTCAATATTTATAACTACTTCTGGAACGCTGGTTTATATATTTTATGTAGTAAGAATTTTGATGAAGAGCATGGACTATCGCTCAGGTAGTTGCTATAATTTGTCAGTGACAATTATTTTGAAAATAAATACTTTATCAATATGAACTATGAAGTCTTTTTGTTTATTTTAGCAACGCGTCTTACTAAACGTTTTTACTATACTTTTGTACTAATTACGCTAAAGTGTTAGTAATAAGAAAGGTTATTTAAGACAAAGTAAAGTAGCATTTTCGAAGAGGGAGAAAAAAAAATTTAAGGAAAACCACTCTCAGTACATCCGATCGTGATCAAACTCTGGTCTCCCCGTTATTATTAGTCCAATCAATTGTGAGAGTGACACCTTAATTTTTTTTACTACACCTATTGTGATCCTGAAGTATTAAACTGCATTATTACTTGTGCGGAAGGATGCCAAATAAAGGACTATAAAAATCTTAGACGTTGTTTAATTATTTAGGGGAAATAGCGGATGTGCAACTTAGTTCTATTTTTATTTTTACCTATTAACTATATAAAAATGAAATGTTTGTTTGTTTTTTGTTCAACCACGCTCATACTATTGTAGAAATTGTGCTGATGAAATTTAACATTGTTCAAGGACGTCCTGATAGCATTCAGGCTAGTTAAAAATTAAATCATCAATTTTTATTTCAAGCTAACGGCTACAAAAACATTTTTTATAAAATTTTTCAGCTTTTGCTTACTTTATTTACATTGGACCGAGCCCGCCCCGGTGGCGTAGTTGGCTAACGCGCTAGTCGTGTTGAGCTTGACTGCCGAGAACGGAGGGATCGAGGTTAGAATCTTGGTCGGGTGAACTGGGAGTGGTTTTACCTAAATGGTTTTACACTCTTCCTCCATGCAAATGCGGGTTCACTTATTTTAATTCAACCTTCCCAATTCATAACCCGTTAGCGTAATTAGTACTTAAGCGTATAACCCAAACGGGTAGTAAGACGCGGTGCTAAATAATAATAATAATAATAATAATAATAAAAATAAATTATTGGACCAAGATTTAATAGTTCCTATAAAAGCCTATAATTTATATCGACACTGTAGCTATAAAACACAGCTTGTTCCATTCTCTTAACTCATGAACTATGGGAAGCCTGACAGCAAGAACCAATAGTTAATAAGAGTTAGTCATGTCATTTATGTCAAGTGTATTGTATATCTACCAAACTCAGAGGTCTGCAATAATTTTAGAAATAACCAGCACCTTTGTATGAACATAACTATGCACCTAGAAGCAGTAATTTTAAAATTTGAATTACATATTTTAATTAATTTCAATCATTAAACTAAAATATTTCATTCCAGTTAACGCCGGGTACTATATTTTTTGTTGAATAAATGTAATCACTTCATCCACAGAAACATTATTTACTAATCCACATCTCGGCTCCTTTCCGGGCTAGCTACATATTAAAACTAAGGTTATATTGATGAAAAATGAATAACCTAGAGAAAGGGTAACAGCATTTGCTCTATATGGAGTGGGGAAGTCTAGCAATATATGATATGGCACGGTGAAACACGCATACTTTCGCTCTTCTTAATCTGAATAACATTAATAACTCGTAAGATAAGTAAAACGAATTAATATCCATTAAGTTACTATAAAAAATAATGAATAAAAAAGATCACATTTCACCAAAGATGAGAAATGAACTAGATGTATATTATTACAAAAATATGTTATTTGTTCTATGGATTTTTCACTCCCCATTTCACTAGGTTCAATTTAAAAATATATATATTTGCTTATAAATAGGAAAATATTGATTTTATAAAATAGTATTTTAACTAAAATTTATTTATTTCTTATTCTCCTAAAACTTATGATGGTAAGTTATTTCATATCTCAAAGAGCTAGGGATAAGTTATATGATCACAATTGGAGATATCAGCCTGACTAAAGTAACTTAAATATTGATTCACGCGTTCGCTGAAAATAGAGAACAGAATCTTCTTGAGTGATACTGGCACAGTAATTAACAGGTTTTATGTTGACTCATGATGTTTGGCAGCGCAAACTTAAAACAACTGAATATCAATATATTTTATTATCTAGTGGGTAAAGAAATATGTTAGATCACTCTCCTGAATGATGTTTTCAAATTATAGTGCCATGTCACGTGGCACAACCCAATAAATCGATACACACGCTTCCCATAAACGGGCTTTATCAAATCTACTCACAAAATTCAACGGAGCTGTCTGCTCGCTTCTGGATCTACAGTCCATTTGTTTAGTTGAGATTATTGTTTTTTATATATGATAGGTTCTTCCGTACCGAAGATCTCGAGCAGAGCGGACAAATAGAAATGAGTTGAACTTTAGCGGAACAGCTCGTGCCAATGAGGCTGACATCTTGTGATTGGCTTAGACATTGTCACTTGACCACGTTTCTGTTTTACGCTTGTTTTTTTTGTTGAGTGAGGGGATTCACAGTAAGTCATTTTCACGTAAAAATTAAATGGAATATTTCCCTTTAAAAAAATGTCTAGATACGAAATTTTATCAAATTAGTTAAAGCTGATTTATAGATCTTTGATATTTTCTATTTTCTCACTTACATACCTAACTTTAGGGTTGGATAGTAAATTCCAATAATATATCTGGGAAACCTTATGACAGCCCTAGATACAAAGTTTTATCCTGATTGGTATAGTTATTTCTGATCTAGGCTGAAATATAGACACACAGATAGATGGAAGGCATAACAATAAGCACCTGTACAGGTCCATTAGATCATGAAACATAGACATTCGTCGTAATCTCGAATTCAATTTTTTTATGATCACAATGCTGCACTGTGATCTCTATATCCATATCAATTGGCTTCATCGAAGCATACAGAGTGTTTCAAAATATCCTTCAAAGGACAATTTCGCAACAACCACGACACTCCAGTATGTTACTTTCAACTGCAAATAAGCTGTGTCAAGATTGAACACTAAATATGGATAAGGAAGTAAGAATTTGCAAAAAGAGTGAGTTTGATAAATAATTGTATTTAAAATGAAGTTTAACAGATCATAAAACAAAACATACTCATCCAAGATTATAATTCCTAGCGGTTTGAACCAATAACGAAACAAAAGACGTCTAGTTTAACTTACTTTAGACTTATATTTGTGTTACTGGAATCATTAACAATAAGTGAAATAACAGAAAAATATATCAAGTCTAAAGCTAGTTCATATCACAGAATACTTCATTATGTGGATTGTTCCTTAAGGATACATTAATCTATGAGTTTAGCACTAATATGCGTTGGCAAGAAGTTTGGACTTTATTACATTCAGTACTTTTAGGTTTTAACAAGGCAAACAATGTAGACCAATCCCATTGGCTATTATACTTACTTAATTAGTAAAGAATTATCTTTACCTAAAATAGTATTTTAGAGTATTCAGCCCTATAACATATTATGAAAGACGGACAGTTATATGGGATTATAATCCCAACAAATATCCAGAAGGATAATCTTGTCAAAGCAAAAATGAGTGAGTTTGCTAAAGACCAGAACTAGAGTAAACAGTAAATATTTATTAAGAAATACGGCTAGAAGGAGAGGAGGGATTAATCACTGTCCTATAAGCCACGGAAAACAAGATAGATCAACTAGATATATCAAACATGTTTTACCCTAAATAAAGTACAGACCTGAAAATTTAAAGTAAATACCACTGCTTAGCATGTCCCCTACCATACATATCTATATCCAAGAATGTATTATATTTAAAGATTTATTGCCCCAAACAAATATAAATTATTAAAACTTAAATTCTACGCCAAAGTTTGAATAAATTGTAATATCGGATTTTACCTATCTCTATCAAAAAATTTAGATAATTCTACCTTGCAATAATATTAACTTCATCTTACGGATCAAGATCGACAAAAGATAATATTTAAAGGTTTAAAAATTATGTTACAAATAATATCCATACATTTTAATTACATTGAATTTTGATTTAATTCGCTATATTGGTTATAACTGAAAGTAACCAAAGAGTTAGAAAACTCTCTTTCGATAGGTGAAACCATGACTACGTTCGTAGACATCTAGGATTTTAACGTTTCTGGATCATGTCGCGGGGACGATGAAGGCCATCGAGTAAAGAATGTTGAGTTGTGATGGATTTATTTAATTTACCGGCAGTCCAATTTATACAGAAATGATGGCACAAAAGAGAGGGTAAAGTAATAAGAAGTGTTATAGTTGATTTCAGAACGCTGTTGGCGCTTTAGTAGATTGGTGGAGGAAAGTCACTTAACTTTCAACAAACTATCGTGTAGCGTTGTACACTTGGTGGGGAAGTCTCATTGAGGCTGCACTAAGACCTTTAGCTCTAGTCAGATATCATCTTCGTAACCACATCCACATTTGTCTTGGGCGTGTCCCAGAAGTTCGTTGTTATCATCGTGTGTACGTCTTTGATAAATTTCTTGTTTTTGGGAGTAGACTCAAGATCCAAATTAAGAAAATAAAAAAATATTTTTCATATAAATTGAGAAAATTTTAAATAACTTTATAATTTCAGTAGAGACTTAGCGGGAGTATATATAGTGATAAAAAATTATTTAATTAAATATTCTTCTTGTGACGGGCTTAACTCTTTAGTGCATTACAATAATTTCTCTCTTCGAGGGGGCATGAAGACTTGAAAACCTAATTACTGACTAGGATGAACTAGATTTCTTGTTTTTCCAGGTCTTGTGTCTAGAGACACACAACTCATTCGACTTTATTTTTATGATAGATAATACATAAAAAAAATACAGAAACACATTTAGTAAGTTATATTATGTATTTACAACTGAAAAAGACAAATGATAAGGTGCATCGCGTAGAATTTATCTCGGCTTTATCTTAAAATGGACATTTACTAAAAACTCGTAAGATTTGTGGAGTGAAATAATAGGTTTATACATTGTTGTAGCAACACTACACCAAAGATCATAAATTAAATAATATTATTATTGTATATTATACACAATAATAATATTATTATTGTATATTATACACAGCTACTTAAATATTCACCGGCCCTAGGAACTAGCCACATTGTTAAAGAAAAATTAAAAAACTAGAAACATCTATAAGAATCAAATAGCCAAAGATATATTTTTTTTAGTGAGGATTTACTCGCATAAAGATATAATATTCTGAAAATTGAAAATTGAAAATTGACAACAGGACACGGGAATCTAACCCGTGATCTTTGGCTTTGTACGCCAATGCTCTAACCACTGAGTTGTGCAGGAATCGTTCCGTACCCAGGGTCATTCTTCACTCATATTTATAATTTAAAATATTAGTTAAGAATGACCCTAGGTACGGGACGATTCCTGGATAGCTCAGTGGTTAGAGCATTGGCGTACTAATCCAAAGGTCCCAAGCTCGATTCCCGTGTTCAAGTGTCATTTTTCAATTTTCAGAATAGAAACATCCTTCACTATCAAAGAGCATAAAAATCAAACTCATTTTCAAAGACCTGAATTAAAATTTATATATATTGGTATATAGATAAGAAATTATTGGTTTTATATAAAAATATATATTTTAAATAAAAGATTTTTATATTTAATAGTTGTACAACTTTACAATAGTAGGTTATTTTGTATCTCAAATAGTTGCGGAGAAAATTGGAAAATGCCCCTCATGCAAAATTACCTTAAAGTCATTTTCATGAGAATATGAGTGTTGCCATCTTGGTAATAATGATTAATAGTGTCCAGATATAAAATTTAATCAACATTATTAGAGCTAATTTTGAGAAAATCGTCAGTAAATTATCCATAATTTAAAGGTTAGTTATCTAATTCCAAAAATTCCTCAGAAGGATCTTATGGAAACCCCACATACCAAGTTTTAACCCAATTTGTAAAATATATTCGGTTCTTACCCGAGATACATACACACAGATGGTATAGTAAAAAAAAACCACAGTTTTTTGTTTCAGGGGGTCATGAAACGCCAACATTTATCAAAAAGTTCAAATTTGTTGATGATATCGATACTTTCTCTCAGAGGCATTAAGGGAAAGTAAAAATGTGTAAGCTCCATTAGCCCTGATAGGTAGCATTTTTTATCTAGAGGGGAACCCGCCTCGGTGGCGTAGTTGGCTAACGCTCTAGTCGTATTGAGATCAACCGCCGAGGACGGGGAGATCGAGGCTCGAATCTCGGTCGGGTGAACTGGTGGTGGTTTCTCCTAAATGGCTTTCCACTCTCCCTCCATGCAAATGCGGGTTCACTTCATCTAAATTCAACCTTCCCAATTCTCAATCCATTAACATAATTAGTACTTAAGCGTATAACCCGACCGAGTAGTAAGACGCGGTGCTAAATATTATTATTATTATTATTATTATTATTATTATCATATAGAGGGACCAGACTATTGTTATATTTTATAACCTACACCATAGTGAAACCGAAGCCTACCTTTCATAGTAAACGAAGGATACAGCCATATCAAAGAATTAACACAGTTAGGGACGTGAATAAAGTTTTATCCAGTTTACTCATTAAAGGAAGCTAGGGGCTGTATTTTCAGAAGAATTTAAATATATTTTGTATTTTAAATAGTTTGCCCTCCAGCCAAATGAAGATATACACCTTCTCTGAAATCCTGCCTTATTCATCGTTACCCCAGAAAAGTAGCCATGCGGATATATTTCTTGTACGGATGGTAAAATACAGAGCATGGGGGGAAAAATGTTAAACTAATTCAAGAGAATTCAGTATTTGCATCCCTTTATATTGTAAGGATATTGTTTCTCGATTCTTATTATTTCATAAACTTTTTTTGCGACTATCATAAATTCCAAATATTTCTCATGCAATGTTCGAGAGGAATTCAAGTTCCTTCTACTGGAACTAATTTTAGCATTTTATTAAGCCAAGTATTATTGTTTTTACTAAAATTGAAATTAACTAAATATCTAAATATTAAAACTCTGTAAAATATTTGTTCTTAAATATAGGTTTTGATAAAACTCGAAGTAGAAGATCCATATGTTTGGATGTTTGAAAAGGGATGATATCTCTTATAATAATATTGTTTTGACAAATTTTCATAAGAAGGATCTTTTAACAAATTTAAACCTTGTTTTGGCCAAAATTGAAAACATTTTACTATTAAATAGTTAATTATATATTATAAAGTGACAGATGAAGATAATATGACCTTACGTATGAATACATGAAAGTAGATCTAATATATAACAATTTTGTAGCTTTCAGATGATACCTTTTCTATAAGAAATCGGACCATACCAGATAATCTACAACACTCGCACAATTTTTTTTTTTTTTTTGCAAAATTGTGTGGTTAAGTGTATGTAGTAATCACCTTTTATGTTTTGTTCAGTATAAAAATTAGAAGCTAGCATATTCATTCCTCAGTAAGCGAGGAACTGCCGCATACATGGTCAGTTCTAATGCAATATTTAATTATGTGATGCGTTTTTAACATTGTTGTTCACACCAAAATAAATTCAAAATGTTCCAATAGTACTCGTTTTCCTTAAAAACCCTCTTGTGTTTTATTAATAGAAAAAAGTGTGAAAATTTGATATGAGCTCATTTAAGCATATTTTATGGGCTAAGACACTATGATTTATGAAAAAGGACTCTACATTTGTTAAATACAGTAACGTTTTGATAGGCTCACAACATAAAGTTTTAAGGTATTTGAGAACTAGCGGCAAGCTTTCTTCTTTACCTTGAGAAACAAAGTCTCGTAGTTTTGTTTGCCCTCATTCTTACCAACATAACAATTTGTTTGTAATTTAAAGGTGTACACCTATACAAAATAGAGAAATAGTTTCAGAATCTGACACACAGAATGTATTTTAGGCCATGGGGCCCGACAGTGATTGATACATTTTCGCTGAGAGGCGGCCACCTTAAAACGTATCCTTGAACAGATGCCATCTTATTTACTATTTCACTAAAGGTCATGTGTGTGGAGTAGTAGTTATTTGAGACAATGTTTGAAAATACCATGATTCACATTATTAAAAAATTATACACAAAAAACTATTGTTTGAATAAATTTAAAGGGAGTTTCATTGAGTTGAATTTATTTTGATATACTTAAATAAATAAAAATGTTCGACAAACTCAAGAATAAATTTAAATAATAAGTGCAAACGTAATTAGTCGAGACTAGTAAAACTGGTGGTTACACAGAACAAGGCATGACTCTGTCTAGTATGGTTTTTCTATTAATTAAAAGAAAGTTCAAATCTTGGCCACGCTAGGTTGGCCACCTACCGGAACGCTGAGATGCGTTGTAGACGTTCAGAAATCCCTCATTATTTAAACAATCGTTTGTTATTTTAAAAATATTGTTCATGCAAAACTGAAATTAATGTGAAAAAAGGATTTAAAACCTTACATTTTAATTTTTATACTTTTATTCTTTTATTAAAACTATAACTATGGATGATTAATTTTCAACGTTGTTGAACGTGAATTTTCTCAGCTCTGAGAAAAAAGTAAATATTTAAAACTTTAGATTTAGCTTTCCACAAAGAGTCATAAGGTCACAGCATAAAACATTAAAACATAGTTGAGGAATTATTTAGAAGATTTAAAGTATCTGGATTGCCAATCTAAAAATAAAAACTGTAACGCGAGAGTATTAATTCAACCCAACTACCTGGAGCCTATCTTGACACCAATAAAGCAACACCTGTGTGTAAACCAGGATTTACTAGAATATAAAAACTGTGGGGTCATATACTTGGTACCCTGCAGATTTATGGCTGTCTTACTCTTTTTCACTGGTCGCCACACTGATTTTTGTAAAAAGTCTATTCTGAAATGTATTTTTCTCTACTAGAATCCTACTATTAGATAGAATCTTGGAAGTAAAAAAGCCTTTAGTACAAACATCATTATATACAATAATTGTCCCAGTACACTGATACCAGTCCAGATTAAGGACGTTGACTTTCTGTGACAAGTCAAATTAGGATTTTCAATGTTCATGCACTTTACGTTTTATTCAGCGAGTAGATAACGTTTAAACAAGAAAAATCAATCCTTAAATAATTCAGTGTCATAACATTATTTTTATCTTGATGTAGTTTTAATATAAATGATTTTTTTTTATAAATCATATACAACTCTGGAAATTGGCTTAGCTATGGAAATGGCCTGTAGGAGGAAGCCAGGATGTAAATTAAATAATTGGGCATTGTAGCACTATATCCATCCAGAATAGGACAATATAAAAATGTAATTTTAAAAAGCAAGTCAAAGTTTTCAAGGCAAAATTAGTATAGTGACTGTGTAAACTTATTGGAGGAAGATGGGAAGTGTTTATCAGTAGATAAACAAGAGACCACGCAAGGCTTAATAATCAATTTATTCCCTCTTTTTTATTTCGCACATTGTTGCCTAAGTGTAATAGTGCTTAGACTGCTTAGATGCCTCAAGTTAAGATGCAACCCACTTTGAAAATAATCTTCAAAATCTCCAAGTAGGTAACAAAGTTAACCGGGTTTATGCCTTGAAACCATGTCAAGTGTTCTACTTAGCGTTCCTAAGGGATATGATCGGACATAATGGTCAATGGACAATTATTACCAAAACACCTTAGCGCACGTGATTTATAATCTAGCACTGGGTGATGCTTAATTTTCGTCATTCATAGTCTTGCAAATGGTTTGACCCCCGGACCAATGAATAGGGTAATTTAGTTTTACAATATACAACAAGTTTACTCATCCCTAGGTCTAATGAAAATTGTAAGCTTAGTTTTTGGGAAATATACTTCTAAGATAACCTTTTAAATTGTACTTTAACACAAAGGTCTTGTTTTAACATATCCCCTCCCTGAAAAATGACGGTACACTTCCTATAAATTATACCTTAACTTTCCCTATTCCATTAATGTAAATATAGGGATATCTTGAACTGGTGGTATGATGCATTGTACAAAAATAGCAACATAAAGCCATTTTAATTGCTAAATCTCTGGTTTAGGATGATTAGAGGATGTTTAAGGAAGTGCCTTCAAGATTAATAATAGAGGAAATGTGAAAACCATAGAAATATATATATAGAAAGCCTCACAAGCCACCAACCCACAGAGTACTCGGTTAAGTTTGGAACCTAAGCCTACTAGACATGGAATATTTTCTATTGTAAGCCTTACGCCTCATACCACGTGGCTACCGTGTGCAAACTAAACCTTACAAAGACTTCTAAAAATCAGTGCGCAGTAGTTGTTGGCAAACATTTTACATGATACAAATAGTGGTTTTTAATTTAGTGACACTTTTATAACATCTGAGTTGTGCTGTACCGATATAAGGATGTATACTAAGGCCAAGATTTACAAAATTAATACCTAAGAATCTTAAAAATTTCACTGAGGTTAAAAGTTTCTTAATCTATTACGACCATGTCACAAACGTAGTGTTTGCCAGTTTGAAAGCAATGTGAAGGGAATAAATAACCGAAGCTATTATTTATGCTTTTTATTGAGGAATACTCAATCTAGATATTATATTCTGAAAATTGAAAAATGACCCCCGTGTCATGGTGTCATTTTTAAATTTTCAAAAAATGTGAAGAGAGCTAATCTGTGCCAAATAAAAAAAAGAGACCAAAAGCAACTACCAAATTTGCCAGAAAAGTTATTTCCACATAACTTCCAAGTTTCCCCTACACAACACAATTGACAGGGGAACAATGGATTTATTTCGCGCCTAGGAAAGTAGTGCCATGGATTTTAATCTCCCGAGAAGAATCTGTTGGCCCTGGTTGGGTATGAACCCATGAACATCGTTTTCTGAGGCAAACACTTGACCTTAATACCACAGAGGTCAACAATATATAAACAACTATTGCCATGTGGTAAAACTGAAACTGAGCAAGAATTATAGGATACTCCAAATAGTCATTAAATACTTACATGGCAGTTAAAATGGAGATAATAAGTGATTGGTTAGGGGGATGAGAGGGGTAGGGTGGTTTAGGTTTTTTTAGCTGAGGCAGTCAATTTAAATTTGCATGGAATGTAGAGGGATTACTTCAATAACAAAATGAATTTTAAATATTTACTAATTAGATACTTGACGGGTGAAATACGAGTTTTAATAATTCCCAAAACACAATAAATTACTTTTCAGTGTGATATTGTAGGAAGTTTAAAACTAGCTACCTAGGTATTTATATTAAGGGTTGTTTACATTTTTATAGATGAATGAGTGATAGGAACATACTTTAAAACATAAAGAATTAAATAGGTAACAAAAATAGATTTAGTATACAAAAACATAAAGGTTGGAATTAGATTACATCAGCTGAGAATAAAGAGAGAGTATGAACTGTGGTTGAAGCCCTTTGAATGGGCAAAGCAAAGCAAGTGCTTTATCAAGGTAAGATTTTAAGTACGATTGGGTAATATAACTCCAAAGTTACAGTATAATCCCGTAGCTCGGGAGAATACGTGTACAAGATGACACGGGAACAGTCGGGCTAACAGCCTGACTTCCGCCGGAAGGGTCTAAACAAAACAAGGTGAATTAGAGACAAATAAAGATATAACAAAATACACTATAATTTTAGAGTTATTAGCCAATGTTCACCCCAGATAGAGATAAAGAATTGTTTCAGAAATAGTAAAATGGACGGACGGTCCATTACATTAGAGAATGGCTGATATACAACCAGGTGTCTACACTAAGTAGTACTATGGCCGGTCCTTTCCCAGTGGGAATTGCCAGAACATTCAATAGTACTTTAATGACATCACCCACTACCAGGGGTAAACCTCACGTTTATAAAACACTAATATTAAACACTAAATCATAAGAAGTGCCAACCAAAGGGGCGAAAGAAAAGTAATATCTGTGCGGGCCACCATACAAGATTAGCCATGTTCCGCAATTTGCGCACCCAAAATAATACATAAAAATAGATTCGAATAACAGTGCTGTGAGATACTGACCTAACTAAGTCTTCAAATAAAAGCGTTGGATAACCATGTTGTAGTTATTCTAAAATTAACACATATGAGCATGACGTCCATGGCGTCATGTGATATTGTGAAGTTTTTAAGACCTTATGCCTGAATTATGAACTTGTGAAAGAGAGGGCTCTTAAGCCTAGATCTTATCTCAAATAGAGCTCAAGGCTCCCGCATTTAAGCTATATCTTATGGACATAGAAAAATATGTAGTAAACACCTCTGACATACAAAATATGTTAGCCCTATTGACTAAACTAACACGTCAGATGGAAGTACAAAATAAATATATCATAATGACTCTATACAACACGTCTGATGGACGTACAAAATAAATAAGTCATAATGACTCTATACAACACGTCTAATGGACGTACAAAATAAGTTAGTCCTATTGACTAAACTAAACACGTCTGACTGACGTTCAAAATAAAGAAGTCATAATGGCTTAGCAAAAATTTACTTAGTCTTAAGGACAAATTCAACAAGTCTGAGGGACTTTGAAAACAACAGAATACTTGGATTATTCGATGGGTTTCCCTCGGTGTCGAGGTGGTGACTCCCACGCCCTAACCGTCATGGTAAGCGGTTTCTTCTATAGGTGCTGGAGCAGAGTTTCCTTCTTAGACGAAAGCCAAGTGATGAACTACAAAATATAGACCTAGGAGTTTCTCGTTATATACTCTTTCCTTGACCAACAAAAAGGGCAGTGTAAACAATTGAATAGCGAGGACTGGAGAGGGAGTTTTGAAGCGGAGGGGAAAGAGTTGCCAAGGAAATCCGCTAGGGGTGTAGTGGTCGTAGCTCGTGTTGTCGCTAGTGATAGACCGAGGACCCTCTGGTCTTTCTTCGATGTTGAGGTCAAGAGGTTAGACGTGCGTTGAAACTGCCACGCCTGTGCTTCCGCCTTGCTAGTAGAACAGTTGGTGAAATCATGGTGATCATATCCGGGAACATCCGTGTAATGTAAGTAGAATCCAGAGTATTTTAATTCTAAATATATCACTATTAATTAACCTCTTCTGATTCCCTTGTCGTAATTTAGGATATTGTGTGGATTCTGGTTTGTAGATATCCTTTGATTTAAGAATCATGCAACAATAGAAAATTAAAAATTTTAAGGTTGGTTAAAAAACTACCTTAAATAACCATTTATATTGTAAGAATCGTGAGAAAACGCCAGTGTTTTGCAGTTTTTATAGCAACAATTTTTTTGGCGAAAGTAAATAAAATATTTCTTCAGTACATACATATAGTTTTATTTTCTTCACATGGCAATATCAACAGTTGTTGAATATCTGTTACGAGCATAGTGGCATTAAATGAAAAACTTTTTAAATAAAGAGAAAATATTGTCATTAAATTTCATGACAATCTTGACAGATATTCAAGAAATTTTAAGGTCACAATGTGAAGAAAATTAAACTCTTTGTTTTTAATGAAACAACATTTGGTTCTTACCAACAAAAACACTCACCTATTCACTCGTTCTCTACATTCCCAAACTTGATGTCTTATTCTTGAAATTTCAAAATGAAAAAGCAGTAAATGGGTGATGGGGATACCCTCAATATTCCTAAAACTAATATAAAACACTTTTTGTTCGATATTAAATAGATGTTTGACATACGAATCAATACACACTCGAATGACATCTGAACATATTGAATTTCAAAGTTTAAGACTTGGAAATGGAGGTGCATGAAATTGATACACCTAATTTAAAAAAAAAAAAACTATTTTTTTTTTGGTTTCCACATTTTTTAGACTCTATAACCTTTTTATTTTGATTAATTAAATGTTTCCCCTGTAAAGCTTTTATTCCCTTTTCAATTAATATCTTTTTTATCTTTTTATACTTTATCACTTTTTTATATTATGATACATTTAATTTCTACCATTCTTGCCCTATTTACCTTTTTTTAAAACTAAAATATTTCTTCCAGGCATAGCTGGAAGCTTCAAGCAAAAACTTGTAAAAAGTGAAAAGGGAAAAGAGTGAATCTAATCAAATTTATTTAAGAAAAATGATAAAAGGGTACCAACTAGGTAGAACGTGTAAAAAAGATTATAAATTTGGAAAGGTTAAATAGTGAAACAAGGGTAAAAAAAAAGGTAGAACTGTAAAAGTGGTAACTTAGAAGTGAAAAAAAAGTTACAAAACTGGTCATATTATACTTTTTACCATTTATTGCCCCTTTTGCACTTTTTATTCTTTTTAATCTAAAATAATACACTTTTTTCCCTTATTGCCCTTTTTATCCTTTTAATTCCTTTAGCACTTCTACCCTTTTTATAAAATTATTTACTAGATTTACTTTTTACCATTTTGGCCCTTTATAACCTTTTCAATATTTTTACTCATCTAATTCTTTCAGCAAAGCCAGGGACTTAAAGCTAGTAATATTAATAAAATAGTCAAATGTATCAATATTGATCACAAAAAATGTTCAACACATCAAAAGCTTACCCTAACTGAATTCATATAAAGTTTATGGAAAGTTTGTAAATATAATGTCAAATGTTTGCCAGTAAAGCGACAATTATTGTATGTTTAGTATTAATGTGAAGTATATATTCAATCACCCTTCAAGAAATATTATACATAAATTTATCAAAAATGTTTCTTGTTATTTTATTTACGACCTTCTTAGTTTATTGCAGCAGATTTGGCTAATGTAAAATGATTTTCTGCTGCAAACACAATTCATTAGAATTCATAAATGTGGTTATTTTTACACATATTTACAACAAATTTAGAATGAACAACCAAATCTTAAAGTTCCCCCCCCCCCCCCCCCACTTACAAACGGGATCAATTTTTTCTAATAACATAGATTTTATAATCTGTTCAACTAGCTAGTATTATTCTATTATTATACATGTACGATTAAAATTTTCATAATAGTAAAAGTCGCCAGTGAATCTTAACAAGTAGTATACAAGTTCCGACACAAGGACTGTTAGTGCATTGATACATAGGTTGTAGTGAATTAACACAAATACTGTTAACGCACTGGTTCAAGGGACTGTTAGCGCATCTACACACATTTACCCACATTGGTGGCTCTATGGTCTAAGACGCCATTCTCTCAGTAGATCGATTAGACTATTGATGACGGGGAGATCAAGGCTCGAAGCTTGGTCGGGTGTACTGAGGGTGGTTTTACAAAATGGTTTTCCACATTTCCTTTACGCAAATTCGGGTACAAATCCTCTAAATATAACCATTTTCACCCCTAAAACCATAAGCGTATAGATCGAATAGTATTAAGAAATGGTGATTAAAAAAGTGTACTCACAGTTTGCGGTGAATCGACAAAAGGTCCATCAACGCCAGATACTTTAGCTAAGAACATTCAATTATAAACGAAAATATTTAAGGGATTAAAAAAAATTCATAACTATTTTATCACATATCTCTAATGCATTTTTCTTTTATAAAAGCTTGTCAATTTTAATATGGATCTTTTCACGAATTGGGCATTGGGCTTATTTTATAAAGAGTACGATAAATAATACCCCAATTAAATTTATTTTGACATGGCCTATTTTTCATATTCATGGAATTAATCACACCAAGTCATCTATTCATTATTCATCCTCCTTGTATATAATTCCTCATGTTTACGCATGAAGGCCTTACCTTTCCTTATCATAGATTCCCAGCTCACGGTTGACGTTTAATGTAGATTGTTTGTTTCAAGTTTGGTTTATTGTTCAGTAAACTCGGTTACACATATTTTATTTTTGCTAACGGTCTAACTAGAAAATTTTATTTTATTATTTAATCACATCTTACTAAGCTTCCAATCCATACTTTCACTGAAGTAATGAAGAAGGAGATACCAAATAGAATTTAAAAGAAATGTGTCAACGTTTTCTTGAGGAAAGCGTAAAAAAAACCAGCTCAGTACACCAATCGGGGACTCTAACCCTAATATCTTGGTCTCGAGAAACTAAATCAGATTATATTAATACCTATCTTACATTCCTAACATTGTGATAAAGCAAGAATTAATATGATTCAAACCCTCTTTGGTAGCCGCGTGGTCTAAGACATCACTCTCGCAGTAGACTAGATTTCCGATGATGGGGAGATCAAGGTTTGAATCTTGGTCAGAGGTGTACTGAGGATGGTTTTTACAAAATTGTGTCCTCCCCAGTAAATGCTTGTACACTTCTCTAAGTAAAACCACCCTAATCCCTAAAATCTTGATTAATATATGGGCGTATGACCTGACCAAGAAGTAGTAAGACGCGCTGGTAAAAAAACAACATAATTTGAATTGTTTAGTTATATCCCTCTGCTATTCATTTTAATGATCGTCGTAAATTAATTTAAATTCAGTGTAACAGTTCGTTTAGCATAAAAGTCTTAGATGCCATACTTAAACATTTGTTATTTTATTATTATAACTTTTTATTTAAGATACGGTGAATTTGGTGTATTTCTATGAAATTTATTTCTTAACCTAAAACCTATGGTGTAATCTAGGGAAATATCTCTTTAATATGTTTATAATTTACACTATTACGGCTAACACGATAGCTATTTACGAATTAACTTATAGAATAAGTAAAAAGTTATATCACACGTTTCTGGAAATTTAATAGGAAAACTGTATTATAAATAACATACATAGGTATAATACTTAATTATGATTACATTTTGAGTACAAAATATGCAAAATTGCATCTTTTACTTTTAAATTATTTACACAGATATTTTTTCCTCGTAAGTGTTGTGTATACTAATATAAACGGAAAAGTTGCCAAAACATTTTGTGATCAAAGCAAAAAGAATTTCATTTTACACATAGTTTGTACCTGTATTGCCTTGTTAGAACACACCACCCTGTTTGTTTTGTCTCGCAAACACCCTTGTTGTTACACACGATGTGGAACAAGGATACATTGCGGTACGACCTCATTCTACCTCTTGACGTGGAGAAAATCTACGCGTCAATGGCAGTTTCGTGTTAAGTCAACAGGAATTTAATTAACTCCCTTAAACTCTCGTCCTTAGCGAATGCGAGACGATTCTGGTTTTAACCAGATGGAATATAATTTCGATTTGTTTTTGTTTAACGGATTAATACATATTTTCCATTATATTGAAGAATGTATCAAAAGTTTTTTGTACTATGAACGGATTTTAGATTGAAATATTTTTCCCAAACCATACCAGGAATTTTAATTGATTTAATTCTTAAAGTTCCTTGTGCTACTAATCAATCACTAAAACATTACCAAATCATTTACTTAATTTTTCAATGCAATATTAATCACAACCCATTTGCTCAGTCCGTATATTAATGATATTGTGTTAGGGTGTACGAATATCAAATTAAGAATAATTGTATCGACATTTGCATGGACGTAAGAGGACAACCTTTAAAATAATTACATTGTATAATCATTCCAAATTCTAGCCCTAAACTCCTCGTCACTATCAAACCAGACAAGACGAGACTGATGCTTTTTTCTGTTTGCTTTCCGGTGTGAGTCTTAGTCTAAAATTAAATCATCCAATTTATAAAATAAAAGTTGATGTATATATTTTTCAATATTATTGAACATTAAGCATAATTCTTAATATAAAATATATCAATTTAGTCAAGTTCAAAATAATTATCAATCCATTCAAATATATAAACTCTAATTTTGTACTATTTATATTAAAATTATATCTTACTAAATAAATAAATTAATATAGTTACATCATTATATTGATTCGGAAACAAGTTTCTTTAAATTTTAAGTCAAAAATTAACTGTCCTATACCCGCTCAGGTAGCCGCGTGGCTAACGAGCTAATCTCGTGTTGGACTAAAGTGTTAAAGACGGGAAGATCAGGGTTCGATCCCAGTGTGGTGCACGGACGGTGATTTTCATAAATGGTTTTCTACTCTCTCTCCACGCAAATGCGGGAGAATTTCCTATAAATTAAGCCTTTATAATCCCTAACCCAATGGTATAATTAGTAAACAGGCGTATAACCTTAACAGGTAAAAAGACGCGGTTATAAAAAAATTATACTATACTCTCTTGTTAGTTTATAGAAATATAAACGTAAAAATGTATTGCCACACTTTCAAAAGTAGGCCACCAATCCCTATTTTGAGCCAGTTCTATCCAGTCCACCTCACTACATCCTATCTCTATCTTGAGCTACTATCCAGTCCACCTCGATACATTCCATCCCTATCATGAGCTAGTTATATCCCGTCCACCTCACTACATCATATCATGAGCTAGTTATATAAAGTCCACATCATTACGCCCTATTAAGTAAATCTATCGTTTATTTAGTGTATTAATTAATCGCCAAGGCAAGGTTTCTACTTGAAATCCAATGAGAAATTATGGGAGATATTTCCCCTTAAAATACTAAGGAGAATTCTTAAAACTGTAATAATAACTACTTGATATAATTCTTAACATCATTTAGGCCATCTGGGCATTGTTTTAATAGAGGGACTGAAGTCTATTTTTTTTAATATTAATTTTAACACACATAGGTACAGGCGAGCCAGAATAAAACAGATCAAACGCCATTGGATGCTAATATATATATATATATAATATATTCATTTTAATTTTACTTGAGATTCTATTAGATATTTAAATACTGTTTGAATGTTTATTGACATGCATTCATATTTTAAATTGTCAAGAATAGTTTTATATAGCTTATTAAAAATCATCTAGCGAGTTTATTTCTCTAATATTTGGTGACAGTTTATTTTATTTGTATTTATTTGAGGCTATTATCGTGCATATTATGAACAGAATGATTATATCAGTAGCCTACACTTCTAATAAGGACTAACTTCGCTCTCTTCAGTTTTCAACTTTAAATACTTAAAAAATAATTGTAGACTTTCTAAATCAGAACTTATTGGTTATATTGACCATGGCTGAGGTTTCTTTTATTATTTTTTGCCTAAGCTTGAGCATAATATTAAAAATTAACATATTTGGCTATACAATCGAATTCTTAGAATTTGTACCATTATAATCATCTTTAATTTATTAATTAATTTTGAATATTAAAGATAACATTATTTCAAAATCTGTTCATTGCATATAAAAATAATAACTAAATTAAAATTCAACAAGATTCTTACCTGTTTCAGAGGCTACATTTACTAAGGCGTCCCTCTCTTGTTAATATAAACTGCCGATGACAAGGATATCCAGGTTTGAATACCGGTCGGGTTTACTGTGGGTGGTTTTGCCTACATGGTTTTCCACTCTGCGTCCTCGCTAATGCGGGTAAACATATTTTAAATTCAACTTTCCGCATACCTAACTCACTATCGTTTATAGTATATATGCGAATAACCTGAACAGGTAGTGTGACGCGACTATTAAAAAATAGTCAAAAAAACACTTAATACAATGTCATGATGCTGCGTCGACTATTCCTGTGCAATGTTATTTGGCCTACTTTCCCTACACTAGATAGAATACTTACTGTGAATTTATTAAATTAGTATAATGATTGAATTTTTTTGTCATAGCTATATTGGTTTAATATTACTGTCAAAACCAAATCTTAAGTTTTTTGGGAAAATTTCGATAAAGATTAACACGTGTGCAATATTATAATTTTAATCACTTGCTTGAGAAATTGAACGTGTTAGATTAGAAATGTGAAAAAAAATTATAATCTCATATCTTACTGAAAAAATAGTAAAAATGTCAACAAATATAGGAAAGAGTGTAACAAAAAATATTCCACATGAACTATTTTTTAATAACGCCACAAGCGTTGACAGTAAATAAAACTAAAAAAATGTATTTTTACTTTCTTTTATTTAGAGAAAGAACTCTAATCATGAACATTTCGACCTTATGGTTAAGATGAATCTTTACGTTTTAATTTTGTACTAAACCCCCCAAAAAGTGGATTTTAAAATCTGTCTGTCCCTTGCCACAGTTCTGAAATAGGTTTAAATATTTTATTTTATTTTGATATCTATTTGTTATATGGCCATTCGCTGGGATATATTTTTGATTTTGAACCTAGCCCTTCAATAAAGGATAATATACTAATGAGTAATTTGTTTGAATTTAAAGTTTACCAAAAATTGCATTAAAGATTTTGTTTAAAATGTACATCAATGGAGATAAATAATACCGTATTTTTGTATTTCTGGTGAAAATTCGTTAAAGGAGCTCATGATGTGATTTAAAAAAAAAAAAAAAAAATTCTAAAATCACTAGTTTTGTTTAAAATATGTATCTGTGGAGGGTTTTGTATGACAAACAAAACTGTGTATTTGTTTTTCCAGAAATATTCACTTAGCGGCAGTTTAATGACCTGAGTCTTTCTTAAATTTTAATATTAAGAAAATTATCCTTAACGATTTGATTCATATGGATAACTGTTAAGTTCTTTACATTATAAATAACTATGTATACTTTGTTTATCTTTAAAATCTCGTCCAGTCCTTGTTCATCAATGAATTATTTATGAAAATAATTTTGGAATAATTCGAAATAATTTTATATATTTTGTTCAAAGTTGGTGTTTCAAAAATATCTTAAACGATCATAAATAATATTTGTGGGTTTTAGTAAAAAAATTAATTTAATCGTGGTATACTGACAAATTTTAGAAATTGAGAAATATTTTGAAAATTATTTGTATAAAATATTAATTTTTATCGCCACGTCTTACTAACCATTCGTGTTATACGATCATGTACTAACAACGCTAATGATTTTAGAGATTAGGAAAGTTAAATCTGAAATAAGTGTACCCGAATTCACATGGAGTTAAAAGGAAAAGCATTTAAGAAAATTAACCCATATAGTACTCAACTGATATTCGAAACTTGATCTTCCCGTCTTCGGCTGCTTGAGTAGTGCCATAATCCATTTATCCACCGAAGTGAGTTTAAGAATATTGGTTTAAAAATAGATATTTGGTAATAGATTTTCATGGTAAATAAGAATTTATTTTTATCTCTACGACTGTAATTTTTTTTTAAGGTTGGTTTACAAACAACTTATTTTTGAAAATTTTGTTCCAACTATTAAAACACTAATATATATTAAAAATGTTTTTACGATCGTGTCGTACCATTTATTTAATGTATGTAGTAAGCGACATTCTTGCTGAATTAAATCACATATTTTTAGAAGACAGACTATAAAAGAGTAAAACTGCAGAAGTAAGGAAATGGGAAAGAAATAGCAATAAAAAAGGGAAGCTATAGGAAATAGTGACACTGAAAGAACCAAAACCCGTTCCCTACCAAATGTCACAAATTTTGGACAAAGAGCTTTTACACAAAGTAAAAAGTACTTAAAAAAATTCTCCGCTACATTATTGTTTGGATGAAGAGGATTTTTTTGATTTTTTTTTAAATCTTTTTTTGCGAAAGCCGGATCGGATTTTATTTACTGCACACATATAACATTTTTAAATAATTTAAAAATTATGTAGATAGTTCAAAATTATTTTAAATTAAAGATGTGTAAAACTTAAATCATAAGCTCCACTTTAAAATGCTAATAAAGTATAAACGCTATAGCTTAGCTACAGTTTGGATATAATATAAACCTTTAGGGTCTCTATGTTAATATTTTAGTTTATTGATAGATGTGCGTTTATTTTAAACTGCAAGAGTTATATACTATAATTTGATATATTAAAGGATTTTTAAATATATATATTCTTATCAAAACAAAATATTAATTTGTCCATTAGGAATGTAAATATCAACAACCATATTGTCGGAATAAATCAAAACTCGATATAATTATCTTATTTTTTACAAAAGCCTTTTTCATAGCCCAATATTCTCGCATCAGGCAAAATATATTATCTCACTGTTTATATAATATGTACATATATCTGCTCAAAAGCAAGAGCCGTTGAATGAGCGAAAAATACGACCAGAACGTGTTTTAGTACTATAAAAACAGCCACAACCAGAAATGTTAATTCTTGGTTTCTTTTAAAGAGCCACAACACGAGCAAAGTGACGTTGCTGTTAAGGAGCCACAACACGAGCATGGTGACGTTGCTGTTAAAGAGCCACAACACGAGCATAGTGACGTTGCTGTTAAGGAGCCACAACACGAGCATAGTGACGTTACTTTTAAAGAACCACAACACGAGCATAGTGACGTTTCTGTTTAAGAGCCACAACACGAGCATAGTGACGTTGCTATTAAATAGCCACAACACGAGCAGAGTGACGTTGCTGTTAAAGAGCCACAACACGAGCATAGTGACGTTGCTGTTAAAGAGCCACAACATGAGCATAGTGTCGTTGCTGTTAAAGAGACACAACACGAGCATAGTGACTTTGCTGTTAAAGAGCCACAACACGAGCATAATGACGTTGCTGTTAAAGAGCCACAACACGAGCATAGTGACGTTGCTGTTAAAGAGCCACAGCACGAGCATAGTGCCGTTGCTGTTAAAGAGCCACAGCACGAGCATAGTGACTTTGCTGTTAAAGAGCCACAACACGAGCATAATGACGTTGCTGTTAAAGAGCCACAACACGAGCATAGTGACGTTGCTGTTAAAGAGCCACAACACGAGCATAGTGACGTTGCTGTTAAAGAGCCACAGCACGAGCATAGTGACGTTGCTGTTAAAGAGCCACAACACGAGTATAGTGACGTTGCTGTTAAAGAGCAACAGCATGAGCATAATGACGTTGCTATTAAAGATCCACAGCACGAGCATAGTGACGTTGCTGTTAAAGAGCCACAACACGAGCATAGTGACGTTGCTGTTAAAGAGCCACAACATGGTCTGGCACCATGCAAATAACACCAGGCCTCGTGGTCGTTTCCCTTTACGGCTAGGACGCGATGTCAGACAAGTTCAGTTACCTAACCTTATTTAGCCTAACGTTAGCTAGCCTCACGTAAACTAACCTTACTTAACATAGCATATTATAACGTATAGGTGTCATTCTAACAAATTTTGCAAAGATAAATGAGTTTTTCCGTTGTTTATAACCAGCTCTATGTTACACGTATTTTTGATAAATAAATTCGTAAGCCTAATATATATTTATTTAAAAAAATAACACGATGCCTTGTGGTATTTTCATTATTATTTCTACGCGTTATGTGATTTTCTTTAATAGTTTAAATTAATTTGGATGTATAGTATTTTATTTAAATGCCAGAATGCATTGTGGCTCTTTAAAAGCAGACGCTAAATTTATCAATGTGACTGTATCTCTAGTACCATAACGCTTTCTGGTAGATTTTTTTTGCCTTTTTGGTTTTTGAGCTTTACATATAATCAATATCTTACTTCTTACTTTGTAAACTAGTGGTAAATTGAAAACAATAAGTCTTTTGGTGTTTCCGTGGTAGGCATTATCATTTAAAGAAGAATAACACCGACAATTTTTGTTTGAAAAAAAAAAACACAAAACGCCCTGACAATTTGTATATTCCGATAATCCTATTTTAAAAGTTTTAAATGACATCAACTGTACTAGACTACCAAAAATACAAAAAATACAAAAAGGTAAATTATAGTTTATACATCAATTTCATAAATCGCAAAATTTATCTCATAAACATTATTTTTGGTACCGTTCAAGCTATACGTTTATATACAAATTACGCTAACGTGATAGGAATGAGTTGTGTTGAATTTAGAGGAAGTCTACCCTAATTTTGTGGGGGGATATTGGAAAACAATTGTGTAAGAAACACTTTCAATACACTCGACTAAGAAGCGAGTGGTGTTTTTAGTTCTTTTATGAAAATTTCTTATCACAATTTGTAATTTCCGAGTGACAATGTACTTATAATTTAATGCAAATGTATAAAGGTTTTGCGAATGCTTTAATATGTCACGCACAGACAAAGGCTCTCTCAATTGTATTAAATCAAGTGGCAAGAAGGCAATAGAGAACTAATAAAAGAAGATTATTGCTTATTTTTCAGTCTTTTCTCCCCTTAAAATATAATATTGTTTCATTGTCCAATTAGTAGTTGAAATCACCAGGGTTTATTTTTGGTTTGTCTAATCCCCCTAAAACAAAGGTTTTCAATTTGTATTAATAAAACTTGACAATACTAATCAGGCTTAAACCTATCTTAGTTTGTAATGTATCTGTCAAATAAGATTAGGGCTCCAAGTTCAATTCTTGGTAAAATAAAAATGATTGATTAATTTATAAAATCTCGTTCCACAGTGATGATTTGAATGGTGAAAGGGCGTATCACCCGAACGGATAGTAGAACACAATGCTAAAAATAAATAGATAAGTAATAGGCTATCCATCCATTAAAATATAAGACTATAAGTAGTTTGCTAATACAATACTTGTATAATTAGGTAACAGCAAAATATCAATAGGGAAATAGATATACATTATATTAAGACAGAAACTGAATAATCAGTTTGTTGGTGAATTTATAAAACCCGTGATTGTAACTTTTGTTATTTTGAATAAACCTTAAAAAAAACTTAAATTTCTCACTAGCTATAAAAGGGATCTTGTAAATACAAGTAAACCAAGATTATCACGTAATTACAGTGTTTTCAAATTAATTATATTCAAACAAATTTGAAATAATTAAGGTCAAAATAGTGAAATTAGGACTTATATTTAACCTACACCAATGTTAAGGGGGACAAAGGCATTAATTAATATCATATTAAATATTTGTATATTGACGTTGAGTTTCGAGTCCCGGCCAGGTGTACTTACTTACCTATCCTACATGTTTTCTTACAGTTCCTCATTTGAAATACAGGTACTCAAACTGTATAATATTATACTTTCATCATTCTTATCACATTAATAGTTGACCTCGGCTGTCTTGGGGTAAAGTGGTCACCTCAGACACCAAAGTTCGTGGGTTTAAACCAATTCGAGGTTGACGTATTTATTGAGTGATACAAACTCGTGGTACAACTTCTTTCTGAGGGTAAGTAAAGCCGGCGGTCTCATGACTATTGTGGCATATAAAAAACCTGAAAGGTGTGTACAATTAAATTTAAATTTAAATTGTTGGTACTTTTATTGCTCGATCATAAAAACTCAGTGCAGAAGGTAAAGAGGAAACACCAACATTTCTGAACTTCCCTAGTAGATGGAATTTATACCAGATGGTTCAGGCAGCACTAACCAACCGAATAGCTGAGTGGCTGCACAAATCCTAATGATAATACATCACATCAATTTAGGACTCTGCGAGCTATCAGATCCTTAGCTTCTAGCCTAGCTCGTCATTAAAGCTCAGGATGGTGTTCAAAAGTTTGTAGGCTCGTAATTTTAGAGCTTCCTCTTGAAATATGTACGAATCAACATTTAAACACAAGTAGAGACTATTTAATATAGTATAATTATTATTTATTATTATTAGCACCGCGTCTTACTACCCGTTCGGGTTATACGCACTTATGCTAATGTGTAATGGCAGGTGAGATGAAATGGAGGACCTACAGTTTAACGTGGAATCCGAACCACGGTGGATGCCTGGCATTCCTCACATTCACAAGTTGTGATTAATATACGTCTTGTTAGAGGTGAAGGAAGGGTTTGGCAGTCAGATAAATTTGTGCCGGGACCGAGGATTGAACCCCAGACCCCCAGCACAGAAGTCTGACACCCTACCCTTAGACCTCCAGGTCACCCTGCTATTTAGTATAGATGATACCAGCAGCTTCACTTATAAATTGACGGTAACTTAGCAAGTCATGAAAATTAATATCAAACTTTACATTAATAACATAATATAACTCTAAAACTACTTTTTACCGGTAAACTAATTCAATGTTTTCGTCCATTTTGAATCCTCCTCAATTGAGGTTAAAAAACTTGATCAATATATAATTAAATAGTTTAGTAATTATTATCTTACTATTTTGACGTATTACCTTTCTAAAATTATAATTTCAATTAAATTAAATATTTAACATAAATAATACAAATTGATTGTTTTCAAAATTTAGATATGTATAGCTTGTATTAATACGTTAAACTATAAAACTAGCATTTGTTACTATTTAGTTTTATACTTATGTTGGTTAACCTGTCTAAAATCAGTGTCGGACAACATTACAAAACATAATCTACAAACTTATCACATTTAAATATAAAAAGCATTTACTATATCATGTGTTATATTAGAAATATTATTCATACCATCTTATTTTTCATTTTATTATATATGAACAACAAATTGTACACACATTAAAAATTTAATTTAAATAAATTTATTAATGAGATTATTTCTTGTGAGAGCAAATATAAGGTGAATGCACAACTGCTTATATAGGAATGGAATAGGAACCAAAGCAGTGATCATGAGCGATTATTACATTAAGGACTAATAAACAAAATATGAACCATTTCAAATTTCCAACTTCTTATGATTATAACGATTTATTAAAGGGTTACTAAAGTTACTGAGTCCTACTTTGGGGAAATATTATATCATTAAAACTTCAATTCAATGAACTTTTTGGGAATTGTGAGTGTAATTTTAATGCATTTAAAGACAGGACTGTTGAAACCATTCTAATTATATTTTTATATGAGTGTTTTTCTAATTTTAAAACATATTTTTTAAAGTGTTCGTTATTATTTAAAAACTATATTTACAAATTTCTAATTATTTTTCAAAGTATTTACTTTTTATAAGAATGCGTCATTCTTAAATTAAGAACGTAAGTGGTTTTCATATATTTTTAAGATCTCACATTTTAGAGATGTGGTTCTATTTACATTTTATGTGTGTTTTGAGTGGTGAAATTTTAAACAAATAATTTAGCTTTTAATATAAACAAAATATACTCATACAATTTTAATGTTATGAATATGCTCGAGATAGACTCGATCTCGGTAGATATTTCTAATACTTGACTCTAGTTCTACTCGAATGAAAATACCCAAGGTCACAGACCTCTAAATCAAACCAACTTTCGGTTTTTTTACTTAACATTGATGAGATATTCATATTATTGATTCACACCCTCATTGATAAACCATCACTCAACAATTTCGGATATCACGTGACGTAACAAATAACGAGGTTTATCTCACAATATTATAGTTTAATTATTTTCAGCTTGGTCAACTCTAATAGAGAAATTCTGATTGGGAGACCCAGTCAAATTTCAAAACCCCCAGATATTATCTGTGCGCATGTGTTCTACATCTGGAGACAGGTAGACGGCTTTGTTGACTGTTAAGAGAAAATTCAAAATAACATATTTAAAAATAAGCTTATATATCTATCTATGTATTGAGTTGTATCATGGTGCAAGAATAAAATTTGAAAACATCCCTCTGTTACTTTTTGGCTTTACAAACCATCAAATGCTAAAATCTATTTCGGCACTCGTGTGAATTCCTCCGTCACTCAAGCATAAACTGTTCTTTATAATTGGCAAATGTTTGGATCAATATATAGTGTAAATATGCGGGTTATCAAGATGGTTAGAATTTTGTTCTCTTTTTCTAATACCAACACAATTTGTCAAGATTAACTGATATTACTACAAGCATATGTATATTGTTTTGTATTAAATTCAGTATTGTTTTAAACCACCCAGATATTTCTTTCAACTTATTCTGAAAATTGAAAAATGACACCTGGAGACTGGAATATTTTTTTTAATTTTCAGAATATGTTATCTAGATGCAAGTAAATCCTCACTAAAACTAATATAGTGGGTTTGACTGATTAATTATTCTCTCAACAATTTACTTTTTTAATCTACCTGTGACATATAACAATTGAAATTAATATTTAAATCTGTTATTATATTAATATGTATTTCATATACTGTTTGAGAAGGAAGTATAATGTTTTCCACAAATGACTTTCAAACTAAAAATACAATCCTAATTGAAATAATTATATTGAAATGCACGATTAAATTGTTGATTTTATTAAAGTTCAAAACCTTTATTTATGAAGAAATGTATTTCATTTTAAATTATTACTACCTGCATCAGTTGTTACATAAATTAAGGCATCACTCTAACAATAGACTGGACTTTTGGAGGTGGAGATATGTGTTTGAATACTGCTCTTGTGCACTGAGGGTGCTTATTCCTAAATATTTAACCAGTCTCCCTTTAAGCAAACATAGATTCATTTTCTCTAAAGTGTACCTTATTCCCTACCAGATTAGTGTGAATATGGGAATATCCTTAATTGCAAGTAAGGTGGGGTGCACAAATGAAAGGCTTCCAAAGTAGATAGGCCTACTAAATTGAATATTGGAATGTTTATATTAATTAACTACATTTTAAGCTATTTAATATCAGATCACTCATTTGGAAAAGAGCTGAAAGAATGTTGGCATTTTAACTAGTGTGTCACCCGCCTCAGTGGCGTAGTTGGCTAACGCGCTAGTCGTGTTGAGTTCGACCACCGAGGACGGGGAGATCGAGGTTCGAATCTCGGTCGGGTGAACTGGGGGTGGTTTTTCCTAAATGGTTTTCCACTCTCCCTCCAAGCAAATGCGGGTTCGCTTCCTCTAAATTCAACCCTCCCAATTCATAATCCATTAGCGTAATTAATACTTATGCGTATAACCCGAACGGGTAGTAAGACGCGGTGCTAAATATATATATAACTAGTGTGTCATAGTTTGATGCAAGGGTATCTCTTTTATAAATTACAAATAATTGTGGATTAGTTCGTACTAAATAGCTATTTTACATAATTCATAACTCCAGATTTATATTTGTGGCATTAAGTGGGCTTTCCTAATTTAAGTTATTTAGAAAGTCGTGTTCTTATAAATATCATGTTTATAAATATTGCACTTAATCTTAACATTACGAGTGTTTAATATTGGGTTTTGTTTTGGTGTTTTACAGGTCCTACATCATTATATCAAGGACAATTCTTTATAAATACGCTCCACATAAAAAAGTGATTTTATTAAGTGTAGGCAAGCTGTTCAATTTAATTATAAGTTTTAACTGCTGGCAGTTTAATAATGGCAACGCCAAATCCCTCCAACTTAAATCTAACTTCCGGAATAGATTTAATTGACAAATTTGAAATGTTGTGTCTCTTTTCTTCTAATGATTCCACTCTCACGGAATCTTCTGTACACGGGACAGTTTTCTTCACTAACTTTTCTGCGGTGTTTCAATCAAACTCTAGTGTACAATCACCGGAATGGTGGAGTACCGGCAAGATTCAGATCCCCCTTTACAGCGTTATCTTTCTCCTGGCCGTGATCGGGAACTCCTTGGTGATCCTCACCCTGGTTGTCAACCAACGCATGAGGACGATCACCAACCTGTTCCTGTTGAATCTGGCTGTCTCCGATCTACTGCTTGGTGTTGTGTGTATGCCGTTCACTCTGATTGGAGCACTTTTGAGAGACTTTGTGTTTGGGGCACTGATGTGCAAGCTGATACCTTATCTACAAGGTAAGCTAGGATCAAGAATTACCATCATATAATAATTTAATTTAAAAATATTTTTCACAATTTATTATTAAACAAAAATAAGATAAGAAGTATTTTATAAGTTAGAAAAATTTATATTATATTCCTACCATAAGAAAAATTAAGAAAATAATTTTAAATAATATCACTTAAAAGCTTACCTCCTCCAAGGAAAAAATCGAGAATTGGGTAAGTAGTTCATCTGGAGCCAGGCGTATACTACAAGTGCCATAATCTGGAGTCTTCATCAGAAAACAATGGAATTGCACCGTGTTAAAGCATTTTAATAAAATTTTAACAATTTGAAAAATAATTATTTTAAAGTGCTTCTTTTTCGATGATCCCAATTTAAATGTTGTCAAGTAAAGAATAATGAAAACCGCATATTGATTCTATTTCTGGTTGGAGAGTAGTCGTGAATCTAATATCCCAGTTATTCATCTTTGATACTGCCTAAAACAACAACTGCAGGTGTAAAACCTAATAGATATGGCCCATCTACGGTATGAGATGTAGTAAGTGAGAGCTAGTAGATTGTTCCTTATGACAAACATTGGCTGAAATTAACTGTCAATGTATTCATAAATAATTATAATCTTTTTAGTAATACTATATTATCTATATTTATAATTTCCAAATATATTGACGTTAGTTTCTTTCAGAAAATATTTTCTTTAAAGTACCTTCTGCTGACTTTCACAAATCATCTCTCCTACCATAGATTAGTGTATACTAGTTCCATGAACAGTATTCATGAATTCTAAGTATATCAGGTGGAGAAATATGCAATGATCTTCTCGTTACTTCAGTTGTAAGATTTATCATTGTATTTTGGGTGGGTCTTATAACTTATCCTGTGATTTGAAGTTGATTACTCTCTTTGGTGAGAAGCTATATAGGAAACAAATAAATACTATGGTTTACTTACCTGATTAAATGGTTGCATGATCTAAGGTATCACTCTCAAAAAGTCCAGATTACCGATGACAGAGATATTGGGGCTCAGTTCCCAAACGGTTGTACTGAGGATGGTTTTACCTAAGTTGTTTTCCACTCTCCCTCCATTCAAATTGAGGTAAAGTACATTCCCTATAAATCCAACCTTCCTCATCCCTAGCACATTGGTGAAATTAGTACTTTGTGTACAACTGGAACAGGTAGTAAGACGCAATGATGAAAAAAAGACTATTTTCAACACAATAATTTATTCTTAGAGAAAAATAATTGTTCACCAAGTTAAAGACGTCGGTCTCTCAAATTTTCTTTTAAGTACGCCCTAGGTAATCGACCAATGATTGGAATTTAAACTTTAAATCAATCAAACGAAAAATATTTAGCTTTGCCGCCAAATTGAAAGGTATAATCAGAATGAAAAACAAAATACTAATATCATTCAGACTAGTTAAAAAGAATATATCTTCCAAATTTCGTTAAACTGGATTTACACATTTGGCAGTCATCGTGGGGACACATATCTTTCATCTGCGTTTTGAAACGGATCTTTAACTTTCATCTGCGTTTTGAAACGGATAAACAGATCAACAAATTATGTGCGTACTTTTTTAAGCTTAAAATTCAAATAATATCTTGCCAAATTTGGTAAAAATTGTTCCACGCATTTCACAGTTATCTTGGAGTAAGATACGGACAGATAGAAAAAATAGCAAGCTGTAAAGTTTAAACGAATCCTCGCTATGTTCAATCACAGAATTTGTATAGCAATTTAATCATTTAGTTTAAATATTTTGAAACATTTTGATAATATCTATCATGAAGGTCTAGTTTGGAACCTATTTAAAAATAATTGTTAACAAAGGTAAGATTCAGCGTTTGGGTGTGGTTCTAAATATTCTTTAAAATAAAAAGAACTTTATCACAAAATGCATGCTGCCTTATATTCTTGTGTCAGTAGTACTACCTTTATGTTTGTAATATCCTAACCACCTAGATTATATATGTATTGATTTCCCAATTAATGGTCATTTGAAGTTCCTTTAACGAAATACAAAAGTTTTTTGAGGTCAACATTGATGATCTATTAGTCTGACACCTAATCTCAGTCAGCAGCAAATCTGCTTACTAAGCTAAGGGTCCAGGGTTCGATTGCCATTGTTATGCCTGTCCTAGTCTTAAGTTAGATCATAATATATAATATGAAGCTAAGACAGGCCTAGCAAGCTGGTAGTGTACAATATATGACAGTGAATAAACCAACTGACCCAGGTCACAAGCTGGAAACAGTAATGGATGTAAAGTGGTTGATTAAAATCAAATAGTCGAAGCTATTATTTGTGCTTTTAGAGAGTAATACTCCATATAAATATCATATTCTGAGAATTGAAAAATGACACCTGGACTCCTGGATAGCTCAGTGGCAGAGTATTGGCGTACTAAGAAGAAAGTCCCGGGTTCGATTCCCGTGTCCAGGTGTCAATTTTTAATTTTCAGAATATGATATGTAGATGGAGTATTCCTCTCTAAAAACAATCCTATACAGTTAGAATAATAACTGTACAAAATGGCAGTAACAAGCCAACTACCGAGTCGAAGATGGCTGTGTTATATGATAGATCGTGAATAAAGCCGACTATTTCCGCACGTCTATCATGCCTTAAAATATAAGTGGAGAATGATCCTGGGCACGGGACGACTCCTGGATAACTCAGTGGTAGAACAGTGGCGTAATAAGTTGAAGTTCCCAGGTTCAGTTCCCGTGTCTACGTATCATTTTTCAATTTTCTGTTGTTAATAAACTTTTACTATTTGATTAGTGTTAATTTATAGGTGTTGATAATAGTTATACAAATTTCCAGCTGCATATCACATAACTTGACCTATGAATACGTGACAAGTAGATTTTATACCCTTTCCAAGCTGTCATATATGTTTTACAGGAAAATTTCAGTACAGTAAGTATAATAAATCGCGTATTTGCACAGTCATATATTGAAATAGTCCATCTTTAGCTACCAAGCAATTTAAGACATTTCATAATATACAAACATAATGATAACTTGTCCATTTTATAAACTGTTACTATTTTAGGCCAATACATTTTTACTTTCTCTCTATCTTACAGGTAGAGAAAGTATTGTGTTCGTCAAAAAAATCGAACTCGAGATTTTGATGAATGTTGACGTTTCATGACTTCCTGAATCCGAAAAAGTGGTTTATGAATTTCCGTCTGTCTGTCTGTCTGTCTGTCTGTCTGTACCTCCAACTAGAGCCTAAACTATTTTACCGATTGAGCTGAAACTTGATATCTAGGGTTTTCATAGGGTTGCCCCGAGGGGTTTTTGGAATTGGATATCTACCCCTAAAATTAAGGGTAGTTTACTGAAGGGCAAAAAGAGAAAAAGTCGATTTTCTCAAAATCGGCTCTAACGATTTTGATTAAATTTCATTTATGAACATAAATAAATATTCCAAACAAAATGGCTACTCTCAATATTTCGGCAAAATCGTTTTAAGGGCTCCGGTCTGATGCGTAAATTAACATTTTTTATAATAGCTCCGAAACTATTGGAGATATGAAATTACTTAGCATTACAAATATGTATATATATTTATAATACAAATATTTTATTCGAAACATATTTTTATAAAATCAATAACTTTCAATATATACGCAATTATATATATATTTTTAACTTTTTGGGCATTAAAGCTTAAGTATTGCGACCGTAAGAAAAACTAACCTGAAATGTTGATGGATGTCGACGTCTCATGACCCCCCGAACCCTTAAAAATAGTCTTTGCAATGCCGTCTGTCTGTGTGTCTATTAAAACTTAAAATTAAGGGTAGTTTACTGAAGGGCAAAAAGAGAAAAAGTCGATTTTCTCAAAATCGGCTCTAACGATTTTGATTAAATTTCATTTATGAACATAAATAAATATTCCAAACAAAATGGCTACTCTAAATATTTCGGCAAAATCGTTTTAAGGGCTCCGGTCTGATGCGTAAATTAACATTTTTTATAATAGCTCCGAAACTATTTGAGATATGAAATTACTTAGCATTACAAATATGTATATATATTTATAATACAAATATTTTATTCGAAACATATTTTTATAAAATCAATAACTTTCAATATATACGCAATTATATATATATTTTTAACTTTTTGGGCATTAAAGCTTAAGTATTGCGACCGTAAGAAAAACTAACCTGAAATGTTGATGGATGTCGACGTCTCATGACACCCCGAACCCTTAAAAATAGTCTTTGCAATGCCGTCTGTCTGTGTGTCTATAAAAACTTAAAATTAAGGGTAGTTTACTGAAGGACGAAAAGAGAAAAATTTTGTTTTCTCAAAATCTGCTTAAACGATTTTGATTAAAATTCGTATCTAGGCGTTGATTAAGATTATAAATAAACTGGCTATTTTCATTTTCCTATGAAAATGATTTTTAGGGTACATTACAGAAGCGTTAATTTCCGTATCTCCACAACTATTGGAGAAACTAAACAACTTATCATTGCAAAATTGTAGGACTATTAGAAATAAAAAACTTTTATTTGACATATATTTTTATAAAAACAGCAGTTTCTGAGATATTTGCAAATATATTAATACAATTTTGTGAGCTTTAGTTGTAAACGTATACTACTTAAGTCTTAACGCAATAATACTCCAATGCCATAGAGTAATTAAATATAAGTAAGTATCTAAAAAAAGTATGTTATTACTTTCTCTCTATCTTACAGGTAGAGAAAGTATTGTGATCGTCAAAAAAATCGAAGTCGAGATTTTGATGAATTTTGACGTTTCATGACTTCCTGAATCCGAAAAAGTGGTTTTTGAATTTCCGTCTGTCTGTCTGTCTGTCTGTCTGTCTGTCTGTCTGTCTGTCTGTCTGTCTGTCTGTCTGTCTGTCTGTCTGTACCTCCAACTAGAGCCTAAACTATTTTACCGATTGAGCTGAAACTTGATATCTTGGGTTTTCATAGGGTTGCCCCGAGGGGTTTTTGGAATTGGACATCTACCCCTAAAATTAAGGGTAGTTTACTGAAGGGAAAAAACAGAAAAAGTCGATTTTCTCAAAATCGGCTCTAACGATTTTGATTAAATTTCATTTATGAACATTAATAAATATTACAAACAAAATGGCTACCCTCAATATTTCGGCAAAATCGCTTTAAGGGCTCCGGTCTGATGCGTAAATTAACATTTTTTATAATAGCTCCGAAACTATTTGAGATATGAAATTACTTAGCATTACAAATATGTATATATATTTATAATACAAATATTTTATTCGAAACATATTTTTATAAAATCGATAATTTTTAATCTATACGCAATTATATATATATTTTTAGCTTTTTGGATATTAAAGCTTAAGTATTGCGATCGTAAAAAAAACTAACCTGAAATGTTGATGGATTTCGATGTCTCATGACCCCCCGAACCCTAAAAAATAGTCTTTGCAATGCCGTCTGTCTGTGTGTCTATTAAAACTTAAAATTAAGGGTAGTTTACTGAAGGGCAAAAAGAGAAAAAGTCGATTTTCTCAAAATCGGCTCCAACGATTTTGATTAAATTTCATTTATGAACATTAATAAATATTCCAAACAAAATGGCTACCCTCAATATTTCGGCAAAATCGCTTTAAGGGCTCCGGTCTGATGCGTCAATTAACATTTTTTTAAATAGCTCCGAAACTATTTGAGATATGAAATTACTTAGCATTACAAATATGTATATATATTTTTAATACAAATATTTTATCCGAAACATATTTTTATAAAATCAATAATTTTTAATCTATATGCAATTATATATATATTTTTAGCTTTTTGGACATTAAAGCTTAAGTATTGCGATCGTAAAAAAAACTAACCTGAAATGTTGATGGATTTCGACGTCTCATGACCCCCCGAACCCTAAAAAATAGTCTTTGCAATGCCGTCTGTCTGTGTGTCTATTAAAACTTAAAATTAAGGGTAGTTTACTGAAGGGCAAAAAGAGAAAAAGTCGATTTTCTCAAAATCGGCTCCAACGATTTTGATTAAATTTCATTTATGAACATTAATAAATATTCCAAACAAAATGGCTACCCTCAATATTTCGGCAAAATGGCTTTAAGGGCTCCGGTCTGATGCGTCAATTAACATTTTTTTAAATAGCTCCGAAACTATTTGAGATATGAAATTACTTTGCATTACAAATATGTATATATATTATAATACAGATATTTTATTCGAAACATATTATTATAAAATCAATAACTTTCAATCTATACGCCATTATATGAATTTTTTTAACTTTTTGGACATTAAAGTTTAAGTATTGCGACCGTAAAAAAAAACTAACCTGAAATGTTGATGGATGTCGACGTCTCCTGACCCCCCGAACCCTAAAAAATAGTCTTTTCAATGCCGTCTGTCTGTGTGTCTATAAAAACTTAAAATTAAGGGTAGTTTACTGAAGGGCGAAAAGAGAAAAATTTGGTTTTCTCAAAATCTACTCAAACGATTTTGATTAAAATTCGTATCTAGGCGTTGATTAAGATTATAAATAAACTGGATATTTTCATTTTCCTATGAAAATGATTTTTAGGGTACTTTACAGAAGCGTTAATTTCCGTATCTCCACAACTATTGAAGAAACTAAACAACTTATCATTGCAAAATTGTAGGACTATCAGAAATAAAAAAAAATTTTTGACATATATTTTTATAAAAGCAGCAGTTTCTGAGATATTTGCAAATATATTAATACAATTTTGTGAGCTTTAGTTGTAAACATATACTACTTAAGTCTTAACGCAATAATTCTCCAATGCCATAGAGTAATTAAATATAAGTATCAAAAAAAGTATGTTATTTTTCCTTAAATCTCTTAGGAGAAATGTTTGCATAGCAATGATCTATCTCCATTTTAGACTCAATAGTCAATATTTACATTATTTATTGGTCAAAATGTATAAATGAATAATTAAATATCAATGCGATGACTTGAAGATCTGCAACACCTTATAAAATGTTAAAATTTTAACCAGAAATTGAAATTTTAATACGAAGTGTTGACCCTTGTGGAAGACATTAAACTGTTTGAAATGCTCTTAGGTGGACAAAGATGCGCCTCTTTTCTCATTGATTCTATATCATTGTATATTTTTTTATGCGTGTTCTTATGTGGAGTGGTGATGATACAATGTACATTATTCCGTTCAGAAATCTTAGGAGTTAATAGAAAGAGAGAGAAAGTCTGTGCGGTGTGCCGTACCATTTATTTTTCCTTAAATCTCTTAGGAGAAATGTTTGCATAGCAATGATCTATCTCCATTTTAGACTCAATAGTCAATATTTACATTTTTTATTTGTCAAAATGTATAAATGAATAATTAAATATCAATGCGATGACTTGAAGATCTGCAACACCTTTTAAAATGTTAAAATTTTAACCAGAAATCGAAATTTTAATACGAAGTGTTGACCCCTGTGGAAGACATTAAACTGTTTGAAATGCTCTTAGGTGGACAAAGATGCGCCTCTTTTCTCATTGATTCTATATCATTGTATATTATTTTATGCGTGTTCTTATGTGGAGTGGTGATGATACAATGTACATTATTCCGTTCAGAAATCTTACGAGTTTATAGAAAGAGAGAGAAAGTCTGTGCGGTGTGCCGTACCATTTATTTTTAATAATGAAAATAACTGCTATCATTCAAACACAATGTTACTTATGATTTCACAAACATTACTGTCACTAAAAATAAAAACAAGCTCAAATAAATTAATTAATATATAAATAGTACGTAGCTACATGATCAAAATTAGATCGCTTATTATATTATACATAGATAAAATCACAGAAGGGTAGATCTCAAGTTAACTAAGTTTAAAGGAGAGCCCTTGAAAAAAACCATAAAACTATAATTGCTTACACTAACGTGTAGTGCTAACTATCACTCTAAATATGTATTATTCTTATTTATAATAGCTGAAAGATCTAGCTAACAGTATGTAAGTGTTACAAATTTTGACAGTTAATTTTATAGCGAAAAAAATTGTATTTAAAATAAGTTTGTTTGTGATTGGATTTTTCCATTCTGATGTCTCCTGAAAATTGAGTCACGACCTTGGAGTAATCCAAGAGAATGATAATAAATTAATTAAATAATGCATTTTATTTTATAAAAATTACAAATTTGTAGTATAAAATCATTTATTATTAAAGGTTTTCTTCATAATGTTATTATAAAAATGCTTGGTGAAAATAAATTAACGTTGCTATGAAATACTTTGCAAAAACATCAAAATTACAACATACTGACATATAGATCATAATTATTTCAATAATAATTAACAGCCGAACATAAAACTAAAAGGAAAAATAGAAATTAAAAAACTTCTTCTCATTGGAAAAATCTCTAAGGAGTTCAAATTTTGGGATGCATATGTTAAGTTCTTATAGACGTTTAGCGTTTAATCTCTTCTTGATATAAAGATTTTACTATTGATAGTAAGTAAAACAGTTCAATCTGTTACTGTGCTGTATCTAATATTTTTTTTAATTTTAGAAATATGTAGGGGATATTCTTTATAATTTAGAATACCTATTTTTAAATTTGCAGAGGTCCTTACATATTCCTGGCCAATTTCAATCTTCTACCACACTTATTAGTAGTTCTTTTAGTATTGGCAGTTTTTAAAGCTCCCTCACCAACCCTTTAATCATCCCTCACTTATAAAAAATATTTAACAGCAATTTTTGTTATTTGGAGTGGTCCCTCTACATTTCTGTTAAATTTCATTTTTTACCATCCCAAAAGTTTTCTATAATTATGTCTCTCTTTCCCTACCCTATCTTCCATTCGGGTATGATTTAAGGGTCAGTTTATTATAATATCAAAACACCAATGACGGAATCTTGTTGACTACCTTGAAAACCCCAGATATAACATTTATTGAAAATTAAACTGAAAGTAACAGTTTTCGAAATTTTTGATACCATTTACATATGGATTGTCATCCGACTTGAATTTTGATAAAATTACAACATGGCTGTGTTAATAAGTGCTAAAAGCCCCCAAATATTAAATTTTAAGCTTTATAGAGGCAATTTTGATTTCTAGGCGTATAAGTCATGGGGACTTTTTGGGGTACTGATTAGGCTCCTTTTAGACTTTTTCAGTTTTATGGTTTTCCACATCATTCTCGTATTCCCAGGAAACCCCAACATTCTACCTTACCGGGAAGTATAAAACAAAACCTCTGTAAATAAAAAGATAAATTTGGCATTTATTTTTTATTATAGTTATTTTCATCACCAATCTCTTAGTCTGTTTCAACTGTATATGTATTGCACAAAAATCCCGTAATTTTTGGGATGGGTGACAACACTAGCGTAGACGCCAGATGGTCCAATGTATGGTCATAATAGAAATCTATACCACGCCATTTCATGCACTACTACATTTGTTTATATCAACGTAAATAAACTGCCACACAAAGCGTTAGACGCGGTAACGTATAGAACTGCTAGAGAACTTATTAGTTCCTTTGTGCATCAAAATACATATTTTTTTCTCAGACATCGTAGCAATAATTTTATACAAATATGGTAAAAGATAAAGTTTATCATCACAAACGCAACTATTCAATTTTATTAAACTCAACGAAAAGAATACATTGTATGAACATGATTTAAAATTTTACCATGCAAGGGATAATAAACCTAAATGTTTAAATATAAAGGACCTTATAAGAATTTGAATCCAAACCTCTTATTCGGTGTTAATCATGCAATCACAATCGCCGGTGTCAGCAAATCAAATGTATTTTAGTAAATAGTTTTCCACGTCTCACTACCTATCCGGGATATCCGCATATTTAATCTAATAGGGTATGGATGAGTGACGTAGATAATAAAGTTGTGCCAACATTTGCGTGGATGGAGATTTGCAAGCCTTTTAAGTATACTAACGGTTCCCTGGGACAGAATTGAAATACCTACTTTCTTATCGGCAAATCATATTTAGCAAGACCGACTCAGTTATCCACGTGTCCATTAATACGGGCTTAAGATTTTGGCAGTGCATTCATAATCTGTAAAGTTTTGCTTACATCGTTTGGTGCACAGAATAAACTCCAAGCTTGTCTAGTTTGATTTTCCTGTGAATGGAAGGCTCAGGATTAAATCTTGCACAGGTGAAAATGGCTACCATCAGAAACTCTTTGTCGTTTACAGTAGTCAGTTAATATAACAAAATTAGGGTAACATATTTTATCTTTCAAAGTAGAAGCTGATGGAATCGGAGGTTTTGAAATTTCCAAAGCTAACAGAATAAACTACTTATCAGTGTGGTAAAATATTGGCATTTGCCAAGCAGATATAAGCACCACGCAAAACCACAATAAAATATCAATATTCTAGATTTCAAATGGGAAGAAGGTCCCCTAGAAATTTCCTAAACCAATAGAAAAGAAAACACTTTTTAGTGTAGTGGAAAATATTAAGTTTTTAATAAATGTAAGCGAATGACCAGCAAACCGTGAATTAATTAAATTTAAAATTGGTTTCCTAGAAATGGTCAAAGCTGGACACTCCCAAAAACTTAAGTTACTAGCCACCTAGATATGTGCTAAAAATTTGAGATTTGGCAAGAAAATATAAAGACCATAACAAATTCTCAAAAAAGTAATAAGATTAATAATGGGATCTGTGTCACAAAGAAATCGGTGAATGGAAATACATTTATAAAACTTAAAGGAAATAGCACCTTTCGGTATGGTAGAAAATTTAAAGTCCGCAGATAAATATAAATTATGAAAGATAATATATTTAATTTTATAAGCAAGATATAGGCAGAAGGATAGCTATGAATATAAAAAACAAATAAAGCAAACATTTATATGTGTGGTAGAAAATGTAAACACTTTCAAGCAGCTAGGATGGCTACCCCAAATAATCAAAAATCAAACATATGAAATTTAAAAATTTTTCTATTAAATGGGGTTCAAAACTTTAGAACTAATAGGAAGTAATAGTTCTTAATTTGGTAGAAGATTGAATTCAGTCATGTAAGTAAATACACCTTCCCGAATATCCAAACGAGGTGTGAATAAATGGATTTTCAGGTTGGAAGCCCGGGAAATGGTAGAGATCGAATTAGATAAAACTAGTGTTTAACACAATTTTATGTTGGGGTTGAAAATTTAATTGCACAGGACCTGAAAGAACAATATCAGATAGAAAAATAACTCTTAAAAATTACTTCTAAATAAGTGTGGTTATCAAAATTCTAGAAGAACGTTGGAATAGCCTAAAATTTTTCCGAAATTATTAGTCTCAATAAGGAAAACCTCTTTCCACTTTATGAGGCAATTGCATTATATTTGGAAGATTACCACGTCACTAGAATAGTAATACTATCTTTATAAATGGTCACAATCTTTGAGTGAAGGATCTCTCAACTATATCATATGGTAAACTTCGAAAAATTTTAGCTCTAACATGAATACCATCTTACAGTCATTTTTCATTAAAAACACGTGAAAATGTAAATTGACATATTCATTTCATCGTATTTCAATAACCTTGCATTTTATACCTTCTTCCAAATATAATCCGAAATTATGAGAAAATCTACCTTTTGGTGTGGAAGAAAGTTAAACTTGAGCAAATGTGAAAAAAGACTACTCCATATAACATAAAAGTTCGAGATTATAGAATTTAAAATAGCTTTTCGGGAAATAGAAGAACTATGGGGCAGGCAGAGGGCCTAGATTTCCTAGATTTAAAAAGTCTCTGACTGCGGTACACAGTTTTAAATTTATAAAGGTATATGAACAAATCTAAAAATAGAAGAAAATAAAAACCCAATACTATTTTAAAAGGGATCCATTTGCATTGCGACTACATAGCTAAAATTCAAAAGATAAGCTAGCGTATTTCTAAGAGTGACATAATTAAACAATGCTTGCTCACACAGCTTGGTGAGCCCTATGCCCTTTGGAATATATGATTTCCATTTATTCATTATGTAAATGCTTTTTGGTAAACCGGTTATCTTTTTTTCCAACATTTTTCAGTTACTTAGTTTTAATTTTATTATGATCGTGCTAGGCAAAAATTGCATTCATATAATATTCACTCAGTTTGTGGGCTAGGTAATGTTTTGTTTCAAATTTTTAATTTATTTGAATTCATTAATTGCCATTCTTGGTTTTGGATGTCCATTTACCTCAGGTTTTTATGAGGGGGATCTATAACGAAGATTGTAGCTGCAGGCGAATGCTTACCATCATAATTTGATATAGTTTTATTTGAAGTGGCTTACCCTTACGAAAAAAAGGTCAAATATCTAGCAGTTATATAAATTAAAAATAATTTGTATTCAATTACTTCAACTATTATCATAAAAAGTAGAACCTTTCTAGTTATTAAAAAGAAAAATTAAATCTGGCCCTTAGGACTAAAACCTATGTTGAATATGGTCCAAATAAATCGAGCTTAAGGAATATTGCTGACGCATCAAGTTTGATAAACTTCTTCACGAAGTCTTTGTTCGCGTTACAGATATTGGTTCAATACTCGACACAGGCCGGTGCCATACACACAGTGAAATAAACGCACCAGAAAGAAAAGTCGCATGTTACATTTAGTCAATATTTAGACTCGCAGCTCAACTCTACCATATAGATGTAGTCAGTGGTCTATCAGCTGTAATTTCTATCCTTAGTTTTATTTATTAAAAAAACCAAAATCTCAACACATACATAAATTAGATTTGTGACCTGTATTAGAATAATAGACATGCAAATAAGGTCATTATATAAAAATATTCTTTTATGCATTGTCTATAACTAGAAACAGTAACTTTTTGCTCTCCATCTAACTAGCAGTCCAGTCCAAGCCAGTTTAATTACATTAATGAAAGAGGGATAAATAGGGCATAATCTATCAGAAATATACTGGTATATGTGTATAGAGGAATAGTGTGAATCCTTCAAGAAAATTAGGCCTTCAGCATACACGCCCGGGATTCAAACCTCAACATCCATGACACTGGCAAGCTTGACTAGATGAACCTTTTATTTAGTTCACGTATCTACCAATGTAGGTAATCGAAGTTTAAACGTAATGTCTTGAACAGTTTCCATCTTTTATTTTAAGTATACCGTTGAGTTGAACAATTTAAATGTACACTAAATAATTAATTATTAAAATAGTATTAATTTGAATTCGTAGTATTCACTATGAAAATAAAATAACGATTTAGAAATATAATATAAATATTAATTGAATTTAATTTATTGATATATTCAAGGTTATGATAATGTGATGATGCTAAATTAGAGTAAAGTCACTATAATAATTTTATAAAAGTGGTATAAATCTGGTCTCTCTTTTCCAAGCCATTCTATCATTTAAAAGAAAATAGTTTATGTGTTGATTTAGAGATTATGCTACAATTTGTGCAGACACTATATGAGTCTAGGTCCCGGGATTTTTTTTTTCAAATATATTGTCTCGTCCTTTGTCTTATATTCATCCTTGTTCATCTCACATACTTTCCACTACCCCGTCTCTTGGGGTGTATCTTTTATCTAGGGCTTACACAAAGACTTTCTTGCATATGTTATCTTTGACTTTGTTGTCCCTGAGTAATGAATATTCATCCACTCGAGACTCTATTATTTAAAACTTAATTAGCCTCTTACGTCTTGTTGTGTTGTTCTAAAGTTGAAATATAACACTTTGGATTAAGTTTTGTATCGATTTGGATTTCCTTGTGGTTTGTCTAAAATAAGTTGCAATAATTTGTCATATACACACTCGCAAGACATCTTTATTTGGTTTTCTGCCAAAGCAAGAACTATTGAAATTAATTAATAATATTAATATGACTGCATCCTTAAATTAATATCAAAGTTTAAAAATAAGAATAAAATATAATAAAATACATATACATTTTAATATATTTATATATGTATACATACATTCTTATATATGTATATATCTGAAGGGTAAAGGGTAAGAAAGGGAAAAGTCATATTTTAACTCAAAATGAACTAGTTATGCCACCTCTTGACAATGATGAGACCCTTGGTATGCACTTTCTAATATGGTTAAAAGCGATATAATAAAAATAGTTTTTAAAAAGTTTTTGATGCGGTCCTTATGGGTTTTTTTGATACATAAAATTTGATGTTCTGAAAAATGTGTGTGGGGGGACTCTCTCTCCTTTTTGCCCTTGTACCCTTTATGTTAGGCATATTGAATGTTGTTTTAAAGAAGGCAACGTGGAAGATAAAAAGGGGGTGAGGATCACGATGAATGGATCTGAGTGATGACTACAAGCACATGTTGGAGGGCTCAATTTGGACAAAAATGAATTAATCCAGGGCTTCTCAACCAATTTTCATCTGCGACCCCTTTGGGCCAGATACATTTTTTCACGACCCTTCACTCAATGTCATAAATGCAATTGGTAGTAACACTGTATATAGTCAATTTACCAGTTTGTCCGCGTACCTTGTTTGCGTGAACCCCTTTTGAAGGAGCCCTGTTTGAACGAAAAAATAAAGTACCTTAAATATAGTATAGCTATATCATTAAGAATTATGTTGACTAAACAATAATGTATGAAAATATCAAAAATGAAAATTTCTTCAAATAAGTTATTATATTAAAAATGTGTGTATATAGTATATTGACATGCAAAATATAAGTAAGAAAATGAAAATAAAAAATAATATAAATTAATTTGTAATATCAAATTTGAATATACCTAAGAAAATTTTACTGAAGGCTAACAAAAGATAAGAATACGTTTACCTTTAATGGAATGGTTGTGATTGCTTATTCTGACACAATAACTCAAATCGTGGCTTAATATTTGTAACTGCTGGTCCCATAGCGATCTCGATGTTCTTAAGACTTGAGCGGTATTTGGTTTTAATTGCTGTCATTGTCAAAAATGCTGATTCTCACAAACAGGTGGTAACAAATAGCATTGCTAATTCCGACCATATTGGAGATTCTGCTTAACACCCAGCCAAAAAGTGTTTAAGTGTTTTCTTGAAAATTCAAGTTTGAGGTTTGAATCACATGAAAGTTCTGCAAATTCTTCTTAGGCTTTCAACGAGAGATGCTTCACATTTCCCATCTCCACATAAAAAAGTTTTTAATCTAATTAATTGATTATTGTCTAATTCCGGTAGAAAATATTTCTGAAAATTGTTTTCCAAGCATACCAAATGATCAACTATTATTTGCTTAATCAAGTCAAAGCTAAGCATATTATAAACAATAAAATCCTCTGGGTATGAAAAATTTCAAATGAATCATTTTCTACTCTATTCTTCCAAATGTTAATCTTTTCATGAAAGCCTGAATTTTATCATTCTGTGTAAAAATATTCGTGCTCTTCCTTGGAGAGACATATTAGGTTTGTTGAGTTTCTCAAATAAATTTGACAGGTAGCATAATTTCACAACCAATTTTCATTGGTAAAAAATTGACATATTCAGAGTTATTCTCACAGAAAAGTATTATTTCAATTTTTTAACACTAATAGTCGTCTCAATACTCAGGACTTTAATGACCATCGCACTTATGTATGCAGTAAAATTGTTCTGAAATTGGATTTGATTTCATCACATCAATTTGCAAAGAGGCGACTATTAAAGGCATCCTTTTAATAAAATTGATAACCTTAACCGCATCTTGTAGTACATCATTCAGATCTGTAGAAATTTTCTTGGTCACTAATGCCTCTCAATTAATCATGCAATGAATGAAAGTAGTAGGCCTATCGCTTGCAGATTTAACTTTTACCTGAAATACAGTTATTCTTCCTGTCATTGCCACTGCGCCGTTTGTACATACTTCAACACAGTTATTCCATTCTAGCCATTCTAAATAGGATTCGTAAATTCATAAAACGTGGTGAAAATATTTTTATTTAGAGAAATTATCCATAATATTCACTTTAAAACCCCCTTTTTAGTATTTCAATATTCGAACTACGCTGCCACATTTTCTCATTTAGAGAATAAAATGATATATCTAAGTCATGCAAAAACGTAATTTTCAAGGAAAGTAGAAAAATATTCAAAAACTGACGATAGAGAATGGTGTCAGATATTAACCAGTATAGAGTTAATTTTGATTGATAAATTTTTTTTCAGAATAATGAGGTATTTCATTTACATACTTTTAACAAAATATTCGAATCTTGTCCTCCACGCCATGATTAACTGGAATAAACAGCATGAGAAACCATTTAAAAAAATACCACCTTATTAAATCCATTCAGGACTCGAGCCCTGACTTCCTTGACACAGGCAAAAGGATTAAATTAACTAGACTTCCAAGCTAGTTCTTACGTTGTCTTCTTAACTCTTCTTCAATTAAGGGTCCTCCCCTATCACCACTCCTTATTTCAACTCTCCTAGAAAACGCTCTTGTCTAGTACCTACTTGATTCTGGAAGCATAGTTTGTAACAGCCAATTGAATAACTACACTCTAAACTATTAACAGTGCATTACTGGAATGGACAATGCTTATTGTTTGTTTAAGAAAGCAGGCCGGCCTATTTAAACCACAGAGCCAATTGGTTTGCTCTACTCGTTTTACGGCAACAACCTATAAGCACTGACTCGAGGGCTAAACAAAAAAAAATATCAATTTAATAAGAAGACTATTACGTATAACAGGATTCAGACACTTCAGTGGTCATCATGTTCTAAGACGCTACTCTACAATAGACTAGACTGACAATGACGGGGAGATCCAGGTTCATACCAGTCGGGTTCACTGAGAGGGTTTTTTCATAAATAGTTTTCAACTCTTCCTCCACGCAAATGTGGGAAAACATCCAGTAATGAGATTTCTCAGCATTAACACATTAGAGTAAATAGTATAAGGGCGTAAAACCCATATGGGTGCGGTGCAGTGCTAATATATATATATTATTGTGTGTGTGTATGTAGTATTTGTGTTATCTGGTTTTTGGTGGCCTGGTGGTCTAGGGATAAGGTTTCATACTTCTATCCTTGGGTTACGGGGGTCAAATCTCGGTCCCCGCACAGATTTATCTGATTGCCAAACCCTTCCTTCACCTCTGACAATACGTGTATTAATCACAACTTGTGAATGTGAGGAATGCCAGGCCTCCACCGTGGTTCGGATTCCACGTTAAACTGTAGGTCCTCCATTTCATCTCACAATCACCCTACCATTACACATTAGCGAAAGTGTGTATAACCCGAACGGGTAGTAATACGTGTGCTAATAATAATATTTGACTCCGAGCCTACATCATGTGGAATTATCTAAGCTTAAATATTAATATACTGCTTCTTTTAAAAAAGTAATAAGCATATTTAAAGTGTTTTATGCCACAATAATGAGCCAAAAACTATTTTAAAATATTTAAACGTAAAATTAAAAATATTAAACTGTTTTAAAATAAGCTTTTAAGCGTGAAAATTCCTACCTATAAATTAATGTAGACCTACATCAATAAATCCTTACATCTTTACTAATAGTGTTAGGATATGGGTGGTGATTAGAATTTAATAATAAACTGTTCCCACCTCTTTGGTATCAATCCTGTCTTTGAGCTTATGAACACAATTTTCCCACTTTATTGTAATGTATGGGATTGGGAAAATGGATATTTGGGATTAAGATCATGCTCATACAGACCAGCCAAGTGGAACCAACCTTTGAGCTAAATAAAGACACACTTCTGTTTTATAAGATAACTAATATATAAACGCAAACAATCGATTAGTTGCTAAAGGAATCATATTCCACGTGTTTAAATATTAGAAATTCTAGTTAAGTTTGTCAATGATAGAGAAGTTAGGTTGAGAATATCAGCCGAGCCTATTGAGGCTGTTTATTTTAAAATTGTTTCAAACCTTTCCTCTGTGTGAATTTGGAAACATCCACATTCAATTCAACTTTCATTACCATTACTCACTAGCGTATTAATATTCGTATAGCACAGGCAGGTAGTAAGACGCTGTTGTAAATTTTGTTTGATATATAAATATATTTTAACTTTTTTCTTGGCTATATTATCCCTCTCGGTGTAACACGGAAAATTGGAATAAAGAAAATTGACTAAATTTCTTTGAATGTGTTTTAATATATTATATTTTAGTTTTCATTACAATCTCAGAAACTTCCAACAAACAGATGTAAACTGGCTAAAATATTGTGATTCTTGTTTGACAATGAAAACTTATAGCACTTGTAAATTAAAGCACAATAACATATGAACAAAAACAATAGTATTTACTTAATGTTTACGTGGCTATTGTCAATTATTTTTAAGACCAATTGACATTTAAAAATTAATTATATTTTTACTGATCTACACTCACGACCTCACTAATAATACAGTTGGTTTTGAAAATACGATAATTCAAATAAAAATATTTCTACCATCCTCAAAATATTGTGGATCCCAAACTTTTTACTGCCCGGCCTAACGGAACATCACCAGGAGACAAACTCCAACGTCACGCCTTCAACTTTCACTAGATCTCATTTTCAAACTGACTCTGCTATCTCCGGGCTCATTTATTACACCTTGCTGCAAACTAGCAAATTACGTCATCGCTTATAAGGCCACCACTTCACCTGGGATGTATTGATATATAAAATTTAAAACTTAATGGATTAATTTCATACACATATAAATAACAGCACGACAATGGGCTCAAATGAACCATACATATTAGGCAACAGAAAAAGAATCCGATTTGATCCTCTTCGGGGACTCACTCAAAAAGACCTGTTTTATCATGCTAAAACATGCCTGGATTAATATCCTACCAAAAAAGAGTACTACAACGCAATCGTTTAAGTTGTTCTATAGATATATACAAATATCCAGCTGACATTTCACCGGAACTCACACCTAAATATCCGATTATAATTATTATACTAAAAAATGTCTGGATAAATACTCTACAGAATAATAAAAATCACACCACATTAATTATGTGGTTCCATTAATGTATACAAACAATCGCCTGGCCCTTTACCAGGACTCACACCTAAACACCTGTTTATACACAAATAATGCTAAAAACTGTATGGATATTAGTTCAGTACAAAAGTCAAACAACACCACAATCGGCAAAGTGGTTCCAGAGATCCTAAGTTACATATATAAATAAATCCGGCCGTATCTTTAATGGAAAATCAAACCCCAACTGTATGTATGTGAGAACCTCCCTTAACAGACATCCTAATGAATATAAATAAATGCAAAGCAATCGGTTATGAAGTTTCAAGTATCTTTGGTTACAGATAAACATTCTTAAAAACAGTACAGAACTACTATATTTTTTCACTTAAAGATATTTACATTCCAAAACAAAAAAACCTATGATTATTATTAGTACCACGTATTACTACCAATTCGGGTTATAGGCACTTACGCTAATGTTGTAATGGTAGGTTTATTGTGAGATGAAATGGAGAACCTACAGTTTAACGTGGAATCCGAGCCACGGTGGAGGCCTGGCATTACACACATTCACAAGTTGTGATTAATACACGTTTTGTCAGATGTGAAGGAAGGGTTTGGCAATCAGATAAATCTGTGCCGGGACCGAGGATTGAACCCCGGACCTCCAGCGTAGAATTTCGACACCTTACGCCTAGACCACCAGGTCACCAAAAAAAACCAGATATCATGTAAAGTGTTTTTAAAACTCGTAAACCAAAATATATAACATTTCTCCTTGCTTTTCAATTATTTATACAGCCTAACTCTGATAGTGTACTAAAACTTTCCTACGACATGGACAGTTTTAATGTTTAGATTTTCAGAATTGATTTAGTAAAAAAACAGGTTTGAGGAAAAAAAAGAACAAAGTTAACATTATACCTTAAATTTATTAAAAAATTATAATCAACTTAAATATTAACAAACCACAATTTTTCTCAATAAAAGTATTTATCAAAGTTTTTTACTAATAGTTATATTGTGGCCGTTATGGTAAAAGTAAATCAAGTATGGAATCGAGCTATAGTCCCACAAAATTATACACAGTCAAAATAGCTTTGAAAAAACGAATAAGTTCACTTTTATAAATAAAATATGTCCAATGAATAAGATTTGATCAAAAAAATTTTTATCCACCCGGAAATATATATAAATATTTTAAATCGGGATTGGGACACTTAAATTATATAATTTTTTTTAACTCGGCTTCTTACAAATAAAGTAAAAATCCTTTAGAGTTAATCTGTTATTTGCTTTAAATGTGGGGAATATAACAATTAATCATATACATATATAATTAGTATACACAGTAATGAAGATTCTGAAAATAGGGAAACTTGCTTTATGTTACTATGTAAAACCAATCAATGTGGGTAGCAGTGCCAAAATAACGTTTGACGTGGTTAAATATTTAATAGCTAAAAAAAGCCAGTCCGTATATTAATGATAACAAACATAATTAATTAACTAAGTATGTAATGAATAATTAATTTTATCATGAGCAGAACAAAAAGTAAATTAATTTAATAAATTAAACCATTTGGGCATCACTAGAAGACATAACCAATCACCCATCACTCCTTCCCAACTGTCAAGAAATAATCTAAAGACTTAAGGCCTTATCTAACTTCGGCCTTGGGCGTAGCTAGGCAAACTAAGTTGCATCATGTGTGGAGGTATAGTATACCACGAGGGCTGAAAAAATAAGTTGCTACCTTTCACTTTCGACGGTGTGTACATTCCACGGCACACGAGTGCGTTAATGTCACTCATAAGTTTATTTAATACAGCTACTTTAATGAAGCCAAGTTATAAAAAGTTAAATTAAAGATTAATACTATGAAACATTCTTAGAAGACTAACTTAAACTTGAATTAAATGTACACTTCTGTTTTCCCTGCAAGTTAGCTTAAACACTTATATACTCCTATCAGCTTAGCTATTGTGGAATCAACCATGGTAAGTTTGCTACATTACAGGGTAAAAGAAGGGTATACTTACCATCCTTTTATTTATTATGTGTTTCAAATGTTAAAATATACCCAGCTAATTTTGGAAATTTATGAATTTTTTTTCTAGTTTTATTCTACAGATTTAGAGGGATTTTAATAATTACTAGTATTAGGTATATTTTAATCAAAATAAATGTAATGTTTTAAACATGGCTTAAAATAAATGTCAAGCTTCCTGTACTATAATTACGATAGTGAGATAAGTACAATAAATTATTATTTAGAGTAATTGTACCCACGTTTGCGTGTAAAATTATCTGAAAACCATTAAAAAAATCATTCAAACCAATAAAGGCTTTCTTGAGGTATTGTTCGCCTTACTACCGATGGGGCTAGTCATCATAAAAATGGTAAATATTTTGGTTTAAATCAATGTTTGATTCTTCAGAAACATTAGTTTTTCATTACCTTTAATAATTTATTACCAGATTATACGCTACAATATTTCACTAACAGATGTGAGTAGAGAGGGCGGGATGCTTTCATGGAAGATTTAGAAAAACTGGAAATAAATTCCCGTACACTTATTAATATTGTAATTTTATATAGCCTACTCGTATTGTAAGTAGGGTGTCTGTGTGTGCAGGTATATATTTTGTATATATACTCTACTTTTCAATAAATATGCTTATAATTACATTATTATATATAAGTATTATTAAAATTGTAATTATACTCATTCCACTATCATACCACCTGAAAGAAAGGTACAAATCCGTAAATACCAGTGTTTAGAAAAAAACAAAAAATTAAAATGTTAATACAAAGCTTTATTTCTTCATGTACGTATCCTTAAGGATTAGAGGAATTAGTAGATCAGATCCCTAGCTATTTTATTACCTTGAAAAGTATTGTAGTTTATTTTTACAATGCGTCTTATTACCTGTTCGGGTTATACGGCTTGAACTAATCACACTGTGTTAGGGATAAGAAAGGTGTAATTTGAAGGAAGTGTACTCACACTTTCGTGGAGGAAGTTTGGAAAACCATTTAGCAAAAACCACTCTCAGTATACCCGACGAGGATCTAGATCTGATCTTCCTATTCTCGGCAATTTAGTATATTGTGAGAGTAGCACCTTAGACCATGCGACCACCAAAGTGGGTAATAGTTGTTAATAGTGTATACACGAAATAAATGTTAACGCTTTGATTCAATTTTACACTTGAAGGGAAACACTTCTAAATTAAAATTTAATCAAATGAACAAATTTCTAGAGTCACATAATTAACTTAAAATTGATTGATACAAAATGACGCAGTACTAAGTTACAAAGGACATGAAATGTAAATAATTCCTAGTGAAGCTTTTAAATGAAATTTCTAAATTGCTCAAAGAATCTTTAATGATATAAATGATGGCGGCGATCTTAATAGAGTGTACTCGGAACTATCTTGTGTATGATTCTGCTAGTTGGGGCAGATATTCTACTAATGTATGTACACTCTGTTAGCACTGAAATTTGTAGTCTCACTATGATGTGGATTACAATGGTCCAGCTAGTCATAATAAGACTGCTACTTTCAGGTTAAACGGCGTGTAATTTACATAAATAAACTAGGAAGGGGTAGTTCCTTAGAATATTTAAATACCTCGAATCTTTAAGGATATTTGAGATTCAAATATTATAAATAATTTCAGATTATAGATTGAAATTATACATATGTTCAAATTTACAATCTAAATTTAATATCGATAATTTGATACTTACTAGCGGCTAGTAAGAAGGAAAATCAAACATTAATGTATCATTTAACCAAGTGTGAATAGGCATAGTTATAATAAAATAATAATTTAAATCTGATTTCTCTTTTCTAAAAAAATATTATCCCTTATAATTTATGTGAACCTAATCAGAATTGTTGGGGGAAAAAATCATACCAATGTTATGTTCATAATGATTTCTAGTATTATAATTTGGCTTTGAGATTCAATATTTGGGGAGAGAATAAGGATTAATTTTATAGAAATAAATAAGATCAAACAACTCCCATCATGAAATGAAAGAAAACACCTTAATACCGTGAATAGATCATTTGGTTCTCTGGAGCTTCAAAGAATTCCCTGACCAAATTAATAAAGTCTGGTCCTTAAGTTCATAAAGGATATCAGTGTTCCATCATATTTCACGTTATGACTGAAAATATCTTCTAGCTGCGAGGAACATTTTACTCTAGTAACGGCATCCCCTCAGGAAAGTTAGGAGCTTTGAACTTTCCTTCTACATTATGAAGCCTTGAAGATGAAAGTTTAATCCCTCATCCGGCATGAAGGTGCTGCAGCACACACATAACAATGGCCGTAGCTTGATAATTGCGGATCTTGGTTGCTAGCCATACAATCGACCACCAACTATCCCTTTTCAAACTACCACAATTACTTTGAAAGGGTAGCTATTCAAAATAAGTGTTAGCACACTTCTAAGGAAAGGAGAGGGATTCTATAATGTTGAAGTGTTAAGGTTATATTGTTTTTCTTAGAGCTATGCCTAGTCAAATAATATTTAAAGAAATTGAAATTTAAACATATATCTACACATCTATATATTCCTCTACCTATTTATATACATCTATATCCCTATATCTATCTACATATCCATATATATCTGGAACCCACCTCTGTGGCGTAGTTGGCTAACGCGCTAGTCGTGTTGAGTCCGACTGCCGAGGACGGGATATCGAGGTTCTAATCTCGGTCGTGTGAACTGGGGGTGGTTTTTCCTAAATTGTTTTCCACTCTCCCTCCACGCAAATGCGGGTTCACTTCCTCTAAATTCAACCTTCCCAATTCCTAATCCATTAGCGTAATTAGTACTTAAGCATCTAGCCTAAACGGGTAGTAAGACGTGGTGCTAAATAAATAATAATATATATATCTTTCTATATACCTGTATAGCCTATCTATATTTATCTTTTAAGATCTACATGTATAACTCCCCACTCAGAGTATTTGCAATTAATACTGATTTGGAATACACGAGGAAAACATATTTTAAGAAACTTATGTATATTTTGCTTGGAGAGAAAATAAAAAAAAAACACTTGATAGCTATAGAGTTGAAAACGATTCTGAGTGAAACTGGCAGTAATTGGAATCGAACCTTGAACATCTGGATCAAAGCTAAGCATTATAATGATTCCAACTTAACTGCTTAGTATAACTTATAAATTACCGGCCTCTTGGTGATATCTGCTTTTGCTACTGATCTAGGGGTCCCGGGTTCAGTTCCCTGTGGTACTATAGATAAGTATTTTTTCCGATAGGAGAACTGTTTTTATGATCACCATGGTATGGTTAGTTAGGCTTAAATTAGGTTTTCTGAAAATTAAAAAATGACATCTGGACATGGAAATCGAACCCGAGTCCAGGTGTCATTTTTCAATTTTAAGAATATGATATCTATATGCGGCAAAATCCATATTAAACAAATCTAATAGCTTTGGCTATTTGATTCTTGAATTAGGTTAAGTAAATCCACTGCCTCCACGCCTTCATAACACTCATCAAATCATCTCATTTTGGGTAATACGTGTAGGACCTACACAACCTCTAAAATATACACTGGGCAATTTTATGTTCCCACAGAGTAGCTAAAAGTCTACATTCACGGAGATCGAAATAAATAGAGTAGAGCCCACGCTATCCACTCATTCAGTATCCGTGGTTTACCGCTGCCCTATTTTTAAAATTTTTAATTAAAGGAAAAATATTGTTTATAAGTCGCAATGCCCAAACCAACAATCCACCTTATCTCCACCTACATCGTGGGCATTGTGATGTCATATTACCGTCATCATCATTATCATCATTAGTGATCGTTGCTAAAAGAAAAATGGAGATTAAAATAGTAAGTATAATATGGTGTACAGTACACGTTATTATGAAGATTATTTAATGTTGGTAATGTCTTACTCTGAATAATTTAATAATTAAACCTTAACGTATTTATATATGTTACATATATATCAAGTTTTATAATAGTTCGGTATTATCCGTTGTTTAACATAACCGTGGTAGATCTAGGAACGTATTGTACTGCATCTCTCAGGGTCAAGTATGACATAGGGCCAGTTTCATAGTCAGACTTAGTGAGCCTAAAGTGCGAGTCGATACTAAATACAGGACGACACCTACCTAGACCAAAATGGAATGGGCCAGTTTCGCATATGAAACTGGCCCATTCCATTCAATCTCAGGTAGGTGACGTCTTGTATTTAGTATAGCGCCGCACTTGAGGCGTACTAAATCTGACTATGAAACTGGCCCATACGCTAAAAGAAAACACCTAGAAGTAATAGAGTGTAAGTAATGTTAACTTACCCAGCATTCACCCACAACCTATATAGGTGAATTAACCAAATATATAACCCGCATCATTGGCTACGTGGACTAAGCATCAGACTCACCTTGTCTATTTTGCCACTGCAATGACATATATGTCAGGTTTTAAATCTCAATGGTGGATGGATGGATGGTGGTCTCTCCATATTTGGTTTATACAACCTCCATCCTCACAAATGCGATTTTTTCTACCTTAAATTATATTTTTCTCATTTCTACCTCAGTTTTTTAACGAAACTTGGCGAGCTTAGACACGCTATGGGGGGAAAAAGCACTAACAGAAAACCACTTGCAGTACAATCGGTTAGAAATAAACTTCAGCTTGTTGGATATTCGTGCAAGCTATTCTTGCATTGGCGGTCAAGGTTAAAAGGTCAATACCAATGCAGATATGAATCGATTGAATTCATAAACATTTATTACGACTATAACAAACAAAATTATAAGGGCTGTATATAGATAAACAGCAATGCTGGTCAAATGTTGAACGAGTAACTTTAAATTTTAAAGCTAAACTTTATTTTACTTTCTATCGTAAAGATATATCTGGGAAACGTGTGATTTTGAAAGTATGGAGCTTCAAATACTTAAATAAAAAAACCTTGGGATATCTTTAGATATTATTTGATATCACTTATTGCTACTCATCATGGTTATTTACATATATACTCTATTGACTTACGTATTATGAAGGTTTGATTTAGAATAAACGTGTCCACATTTGTAGGGAGAGAGAACGAAAAGCATTTAGGGAAAACTATCCCCAGTACACCCAACTGGGATTAGAAACCATTTTCCCCCATCATCAGCAATCCTGTGTATTTTGAGAGCTAAGCCTTTACAATGAATTTACGGAAACAGGTTTTATATAATTTAAAGTTTATTTCTCAAGATAATTAGAAATATAATATTAAGGTTGATCTTAAATTAAAACAAAATATGATATTAAAAGTATTTAGTCTTAAGGATAGGTATTAAGAACAGTTTATACATGTCCATAATGCAAGAAAAAATTCAGTTAGGCTATGGCATGCCTTTCCTATTTAAATATATTGTTTTAGCTTCAACTGCAGGCTGATCCAAAAGTCACGCAACTCTGTTTTTCCAAGGATTATTTTCACAGAAGAACATAGAAAGTGAACATAATGTTTATATGTATGGCAACACTGTAATGTTGGCTGGGTGTTGTGCAGGCCATGTGACCTTGAGATATATACTAGGTCTGGCCAATGGAGTTACAGCATTTGAACGTGTAAGATGAGTTTTTCACGATCAGAATGAGTAATCCTTTTGGAACATTATTTTAAGGCAATGGCATGGTTTCATTTAAGTGTTTATGTAAACAGTTAAAACAGTAGGTTTTGGAGCTCTGAAAATCCACACGTTTTCCATGAGGTGCCTTTACACAACTAGAATATTGGAGTGTGGTGTGCAATTTCACTTCGAAGGGTGGTGGATCCTCTTTTCTTTAGAGAGCTTGTTAATGCTGAACATTACCAGGAATTTATTATTCAGTTTATTGCATTTCTGGAGGAAACAGAATGTGATTGCGGGTTTCAGCAAGATGGAGTCACTGCACAGACAGCCAATTCCATCATGACAATGCTGGCTGAGTTTTTTGGTGATCATGTGATTTATAAGAGT